>ONZH01018816.1:0-116907 GCA_900303285.1 Rhinella marina | reverse complement strand
ATACCCCTACAGTGGAAACCCTCAAAAAGTGACCCCATTTTGGAAACTACACCCTTCAAACCCCCTAAGTGTTTTACGGAATTTGGAGACACTTGGCTGTGAAAATGAAAAGTTTCATTTCTTCCAATAAAATGTTGCTTTAGCCCCAAATTTTTCATTTTCACAAGGGGTAACAGGAGAAAAGCACCCCATAATTTGTTACCATGTTCTCTCTGAATATGGCAACACCCCATATGTGGCGGTAAACTGCTTTGGGGCACATGGGAGGACTCAGAACAGGAGAGCCATATGGATTTTGCAGCACAGATTTTGATGGATTGGTTTGTGGGAGCCATTGATTTTTATTTTTTTTAGTTATTGTCTTATGTGGGGGGTAATTTTTTGTGGGGTGAGATAATGTTTTAATTGGTACCATTTTGGGGTACATAAGACTTTTTGATCGCTTGGTATTACACTTTTTGTGAGTCAAGGTGAAAAAAATTGTTGTTTTGGCACAGTTTGTTTAAACTTTTTTTTACAGCATTCACCCGAAGGGGAAAATCATGTGATATTTTTATAGGGCAGGTTGTTACGGACGCGGTAATACCCAATATGTCTAACATTTTTATTTTTATTAAGTTTTACACAGTAAATGAATTTTTGAACAGAATTAAATCTTGCTTTTGTGTTGCCATTTTCTAACTGTCCTATTTTTTTATTTTTCTGGCGATTGTCTTAGGTAGGGTCTCATTTTTTGCGGGACAAGATTACAGTTTGATTGGTACCATTTTGGGTTAAATACACCTTTTTAGTCGCGTGGTATTACACTTTTTGTGAGTCAAGATAGAAAAAAATGTCTGTTTTGGCATAGTTTTTTTAAACATTTTTTTTACAGAATTCACCTGGGGGGCAATCTCATGTAATATTTTTATAGAGCAGGTTGTTACAGATGCGGCGATACCCAATATGTCTAACATTTTTATTTTTGTTAAGTTTTACACATTAGATGCATTTTTGAACAGAATAAAATCTTTTTTTGTGTTGCCATTTTCTGAGAGCCATATTTTTTTAATTTTTTGGGTGATTGTCTTATGTAGGGTCTCGTTTTTTGCGGGACGAGATGAAGGTTTGATTGGTACTATTTTGGGGTAAATTGCCTTTTTGATTGCCTGCTATTACACTTTTTGTGAGGCAATGTGACCAAAAAATGGCTGTTTTGGCACTTTTTTTTTACTGTGTTTACCTGGCAGGGTGGTATGTGATATTTTTATAGAGCCTATCGATACGGACACAGCGATACCTAACATGTCTACTTTTCTTTTTTTCCCTTTTTTTACAATTTTTTTTAACTTTATTTTTGGAAAAGGGCGCTTTTTTTTTACTTGAAACTTTTATTATTATTTTTTTTTTTAAACTTTATTTTTTTAACTTTTTTTCACATTTTTTTTCAACATTTTTTAACTTTTGGGGGTCTGACCCCCTTTACAATGCATTACAATGCTCCTGTATCCTGCCTAGGAGATCCAGCCCCTTAGGGCAATGCATTACAATACAGGATGTATTGTAATGCATTGTAGAAGGGATCAGATCCCCAAAAGTTGAAGTCCCAGTGGGACAAAAATAAAATAAAAAAAGCAAAATAAAAGTGTTTTTCATAATAAAAAAACACCCCTTTTCCTTAACCCCTTCAACCGACAGCCAGTTTGGACCAAATGCCGGAGCCCCATTTTTCAAATCTGACATGTCTCACTTTATGTGGTGATAACTTTAGAACGCTTTTACTTATCCGGGCCATTCTGAGATTGTTTTCTCGTCACATATTGTACTTCATGACAGTGGTAAATTTGAGTCAAAATATTTCATTCTTATTTATAAAAAAATACCAAATTTACCAAAAATTTAGAAAAATTTCCAAATTTCCAAATGTCAATTTCTCTACTTTTAAAATACATAGTAATACTTCCAAAAATAGTTATTACTTTACATTCCCTATGTGTCTTCTTCAGGTTTGGATCATTTTGAAAATTACATTTTTATTTTTTTGGGACGTTAGAAGGCTTAGAAATTTAGAAGCAAATCTTGACATTTTTCACAAAAATTTCCAAAACCCACTTTTTAAGGACCAGTTCAGGTCTGAAGTCACTTTGTGAGACTTTCATCATAGAAACCACCCAAAAATGACCCCAATTTAGAAACTACACCCCTCAAGGTATTCAAAACTGATTTTACAAACGTTATTAACCCTTTAGGTGTTCCACAAGAATTAAAGAAAAATGTAGCCAAAAATTTCCAAATTTCACTTTTTTGGCAGATTTTCCATTTAAATCATTTTAGTCCGAGAATAAAGCAAGGGTTAACTGCCAAACAAACTCAATAATTATTACCCTGATTCTGTAGTTTACAGAAATGCCCCATTTGTCATCGTAAACTGCTTGTACAGGCACACGGCACGGCGCAGAAGGAAAGGAACGCCAGGGCAGATTTCACTGGAAAAAGTTTTAAGTTTCCATGTCAGATTTGATGCACCCCTAGAGTAGGAAACTCCAAAAAACTGACCCCATTTTGGAAACTACGGGATAAGTTGGCAGTTTTGTTAGTACTATTCTAGGTACATGCGATTTTTGGTACCTTTATATTACACTTTTTGTGAGGCAAGGTAACAAAAACTAGCAGTTTTGGCATAGTTTTTATTTTTTGTTATTTACAACATTCATCTGACAGGTTTATATCGTGTGATATTTTTATAGAGCAGGTCGTTACGGACGCGGCAATATCAATTATGTATACTTTTTTTTATTTATTTAAGTTTTACAACAATATTTTTGAAGCACAAAAAAAAATCATGTTTTAATGTCTCCATAGTCAGAGAGCTGTAGTTTTTTTATTTTTTGGACGATTGTCTCAGGTAGGGGCTCATTTTTTGCAGGACGAGATGACGGTTAGATTAGTACTATTTTTTGGGGCATATGCTTTTTTGATCGCTTGGTATTACATTTTTTGTGAAGAAATGTGACAAAAAAATGGCTTTTTTTAGACAGTTTTTATTTTTTATTTTTACGGTGTTCACACTAAGGGGAGAGATCATGTGATATTTTTGTAGAGCAGGTTGTTACGGACGTGTCGATACCTAACATGTATACTTATTTTTATTTATTTAAGTTTTACACAATAATATCATTTTTGAAACAAAAAAATCATGTTTTTAGTATCTCCATAGTCAGAGAGGTGTAGTTTTTTTTATTTTTTTGGCGATTGTCTCAGGTAGGGGCTCATTTTTTTGCGGGACGAGATGACGGTTAGATTGGTACTATTTTTGGGGCATACGCTTTTTGATCGCTTGGTATTAAATTTTTTGTGATGAAATGTGATAAAAAATGGCTTTTTTTAGACAGTTTTTATTTTTTATTTTTTACGGTGTTCACCTGAGGGGAGAGATCATGTGATATTTTTGTAGAGCAGGTTGTTACGGACGTGTCGATACCTAACATGTATACTATTTTTATTTATTTAAGTTTTACACATATATCATTGTTTGAAACAAAAAAAATCATGTTTTAGTATCTCCATAGTCAGAGAGCTGTAGTTTTTTTTATTTTTGGGCGATTGTCTCAGGTAGGGGGCTCATTTTTTGCGGGACGAGATGACGGTTAGATTGGTACTATTTTTGGGGCATACGCTTTTTTGATCGCTTGGTATTAAATTTTTGTGATGAAATGTGATAAAAATGGCTTTTTTAGACAGTTTTATTTTTTATTTTTTACGGTGTTCACCTGAGGGGAGAGATCATGTGATATTTTGTAGAGCAGGTTGTTACGGACGTGTCGATACCTAACATGTATACTTATTTTTATTTATTTAAGTTTTACACAATAATATCATTTTTGAAACAAAAAAATCATGTTTTAGTACTCCATAGTCAGAGAGCTGTAGTTTTTTTATTTTTGGCGATTGTCTCAGTAGGGCTCATTTTTTGCGGGACGAGATGACGGTTTGATTGGTACCATTGGGGTAAATACGCCTTTTGATCGCCTGCTAATACACTTTTTTGTGTGGCAAGGTGACAGAAAATGGCTGTTTTGGTATAGTTTTTTTTTAAAAAAATTTTTGCGTACAGCTGGCGGGGTGGACCATGTGACGCTTTTATAGAGCCCGTCGATACGGACGCGGCGATACCTAATATGTGTACTTTTTTCTTTTTTTTTTACTTTATTTGGGGAAAAAGGGCGCTTTTTTAAACTTTTTTAAACTTTATTTTTTTTACTTTTTTACACTTTTTTTTACTTCTTTTCACACTTTTCTTTTTACTTTTTACATTTTTTTTAAAACTTTATCAAGACCCATTTGGATCTTGAAGATCCAGTGGGCTTGATGGCTATACAGTGCATTGCAATAGCCATCTATTGCAATGCACTGTATCAGTGCTACACTAAGGCTGATCAGACCCTGAGGGTCTAATCAGCCTTAGCTACATGGCAACCAGGACGCTTTTTGTAAAAGCGTCTGTTGCCATGGTAACCATCGGGCCGTTGCCATTGCAGAGCGGCCGCCGATGGTATAGAGAGGGAGCTCCCCTCCCTCTTAACCCCATGGATGCTGCGGGCGGCTACTGACCGCAGCATCTATGGGGTTAAACAGCTGAAATCGGTGCCAGCACCGATTTCAGCTGTTAGCAGCAGAGTGTGAGCTGTAATTACAGCTCACACTCTCTGCTGATGGCAGCGGCTCCGATCCTGAGCCGCTGCCATCATACAATACAAAGCAGGAGGGGGGCAACGGAGGCACCAGGGGGGCACTACAAGGAGGGGGCACTACAAGGGGGGCACTAACAAGAAGGGGGCTATGTGGGGGCACAGAGGACTTACCTGGTTTCAGGCTGCGATCTCTCTCTCCAGAGTGGAGATCGCAGCCTGAAACCGGCATTTTAATACTGAAGCGCTCCGATTGGTTAGTCTGCAGAGACTAACCAATCGGAGCGCTTGCTGGCAAGGGACCACTCTGATTGGTCCCTTGCCGGCTTCCCCGACGTCTCTGCTCTCCGGGAGAGCGGAGACTCCGGGGCTGTGACACTTTATAGTGTCACAGTCCCCGGTAAGCAGTTTGGACGTAACTGTGTGTCCAAATGCAGCAACTTACTTGCACTTTGGACGTACAGTTACGTCCAAATGCGCCAAAGGGTTAATGAACATAAAAAGTTGTAAAAAATATAAAAAGAAAAACATACAGTATTATGCCTCATTCACACGTCAGTGTTTTGATCAGTAATTTCCATCAGTGATTGTGAGGCAAAACCAGGTACAGTTCTAAACACAGAACAGGTGCAGATCTTTCCTGTATACCTCATGTTTGAGGAGGCTCCAATCCTGAATTTTGCTCGCAATCACTGACAGAAATCACTGACCAAAACAATGACATGTGAATTAGGATTTAGGTAGCGACGAGTCTGTAAGGATCACCTCTATATCTCTATAAAAATGTCACATAATCCATCCCATTAGGTGAATACCATAAAAAAGATTAAAAACTGTGACAAAAAGCCTTTTTTGTCATCTTACATCACAAAAAGTCACATGTACCCCAAAATACTACCAATCAAACCTTCACTTTATCTCGCAAGAAAATAAACCCCTACATAAGACAAAAAAATATATATATATATATGGCTTATAGAAAATGTAGACTCGAATACAAGATTTTTTTTTTCAAAAATTCTTTTATTGTGTAAAACTGAAATAATGTTATGTTTTCTGATCTGAGGAAGGGACCGTTCCAACCCAGAAACGTAATCTGTAGAAACTATGAATAAATTAATACTATAAACTTACCTTCAAGCCTGGACCTTCCTGGTTGTGCTGCTGCTGACCCAAATCTTCTTCTACATTTTCTGCTTGGCATGCTGTGCCTTGAGGGAAGAGGTTTAGCAGCACCAGCTACCTCTGTCCACCCCACGATTGGGTGTTACGCTCCAAGTGTAACCCATCAGGTGAGCCTTTTTTCGCCAGCAGACTATTTGTCTCACCGATGGTTGCTACTCTCCCTCTTCTTTTCTTTCAGAATTAGAATAATATATATTGAGTTTTGTTTGGTTGTTAACCCTTGCTGTGCTATAGAAAAAAATGGATTAAAATGGAAAATCTGCAAAAAAGTGAAATTTTGAAACTTCATCTACATTTTCCTTTAATTCTTATGGAACACCTAAAGGGTTAACAAAGTTTGCAAAATCAGTTTTGAATAACTAGAGGGGTGCAGTTTAGTGTTGAGCAAAGTGTGCTTCTAATCATAGATCCAAAGTCACTACATTCAAAACCTTGTTTGCATGCTGTATGGAGACCTGTCTCCGTACAGCATTCAAATGATGTATGGGCTTCGCGGAGGTGAAATTTGTTATTTTCAAAGTCTAGCGAGACTTCATTGAATAACTTCAGACTTTGATTATTCAACTTGAAAACCGTTTTAAAACTGGGATCTGAAGTTGGCTTAGGTACTGCCTGGTACCTGGTAGAGATGAGCGAATCATTCAAAATTTGCTTCGCGGAATATTCGCCGAAATTCTGACAAGATTTGTATTTAAACAAACTTATTTGTCAAATCTACGTTAAAAAAAATGCACGTTTTTTTTGCAAACATTCGTGCTCAAATTACGTACGTACAGTCAGCGTAGTTAAAAGTACGCAATACCTAAGCATTAGCGTACAAAAGTGCGTACGAATCCTTAGCGTACTATTGACGCACGATTGCATCATATGCACGAGGCTAGGCTGCGGCAGACAATCTTTAGAGGCAGTCCATATGAACTAGAAAAATAAGGTGCTCACTGCTGCTAGCTATCAATAAGTGAATAATTTACTAAAAACACCGTACAATAAGTGCATAATAGGAAACATTGCAGTACCAGAAAAAGAATACACACAATGGGCTAAAGTGATGAACCATTAAAAACAGTGTAGCTAAAATACAGCAAAGACATAAGTATGCAAACATTTTAGTGCAATCAATTTCACATTTGCAAGCATAAAAGGCTCAGATACACGTTTGAGTCTATCCTTATGTATCCTAGTTGGCATGATAAAACACTGTCTGTCTGGAACACATATTCCAAAAATTCAATCCATGTGAGGTAAAATTGTAATCCAAACAGGTAATGTGTAATCCACATGGATAATAGAGAATAGAAGCAAATAGAGAACCTTTTTGGAAAAGGGGGCACCCAAATAACCTGAGAAGGGGGTAAAAAGGAAAATAGGTGCGCTTAGGCGCAACTGGGTCCTTTCTGCAGAATGGGGGAAGTCCTAACTGACAGCCATGTCTACTCCAGCTGGGTGAGAGTCAAATGGGGGCAATACATTACATTAAAAAGCAGCACATAGAGAACCCTTTCTGCCAAGGGGGCTCCCAAATAACCTGAGAAGGGGGTAAAAGGAAAATAGGAGCACTTCGACACAACAGGGAAATTTCTGCAGAATGGGGGGAGTCCTGACAGCCATGTCCATCTGGTGAGTCAAACGGGGGCAACAAAAAATAAACAAAAACAACTGCCAACTAGCATCTCACCGTCAGGTGCAGTCCATGGTGTGGCTCCCAAAGGGCCTCCAGCAGTGTCCTTGACACTGCCAGTAGTTGGGTTCCTCATATGAGGGACCTGAAGTCCTCCTCGCTCGAGCTGCTGATGAAGCTCATCAGAGGACACTCCTGCCTCTTGTAGGCCATGCTCGCTGTGGTGGTGGAACTCCAGTGCCCTCTTCTTCCTGAAGTTGGACTTGACCGGGTCCGGGTGATGGTGACTCACGCTGCAGCCATTTTCACTTTACCGGATGCTCCTGCCGGGACAGCAGGGGTAAAGACTTCCGGCTGCAGTGGTTCCAGAAAGGTTGCATCCATGAAAGATGCCCCAGCTTCCCCAGCTGTTTCTGGCTTCATCTTCCACGGCAGCTGGTGTTGGTGGATGACCGTGGATTGGAAGGTGAACGATAACGTGGTCAGCTGACCCAGCTGTAAGGACTGTGGTGGTGGTGGTGCTGGCAGTCCAGGAATCAGAGGCTCCGGCTGAGGCTGTGGCTTTTCCCTGAACTGGAGGACACCATCTGGAAACTCCTTCAGGCAGCGCAAGCGTCCTGGACCTGGTGGTTCATCTGGCCACACTGTTTCGTCTGGTTTCGTTGTAGGCACCAGAGGCTTTGACAGGAGGGTAACCCCGGTGGCAAATGAGCCTTTCAGGGACGCCATGGGGGGGTACTCCACCTGTTCCCCCACGTACAGGCTATGCCGATGTTGTGGCAGGTGCGGCCGTTTCACTGACCTGCGGCCCACAAAATACTCCTTTCCATCCTCATCATCCTGCAGGAAGCCAGACCCTCTCCCAACGAAAACCAAATCGCAGTTCCTTTTCTCCGTTCCAATGAAGGATCTCCCGGCCTAGGGTGGTCGAGTACCTGTATGACCCAGTCCTCCACTGTGGTTTTATAGTCCCAGAGGGTCTGTGTCACGAACGTTCTGGCATCAAGTTGCAGGCGTTCGGCTAGGCTTTCAAAAGTGACATAATTTGACATGTTTTCCTCTTGGTTTGGTTGCTGTTTACCACACCCCTTCCCCTCAGCTGTTGTGGGTGTGGTGATTATCTTTCCCCTATTTATCCCTTCCTCTCCCAGTATTCCATGCGGTTTATACTTTCTGCTGACTTTGTGGTGTGTGATGTGGATCTCGTCTGAGATCCGGTTGCTGCAATATCTGCATTAAGATAAGTGTCATTTTCCCCATTGTGTTTATCCTACTTTTCCCTGTTGTGGTTTTGTCTTCTGGAGTCTCCTGTTCGTCCGTCCTCTTGGAGGAACGGGTTGACTCTGTCACTAGCTGCAGGGTTCTTTAGGGTGAGTTTGTTATTAGGTTCCTGTGTATGAACTCTCCTACGACTAAGGCCTGTTCATACTGGTAGTCAGCCAGGGCCTAGTTTCAGAGGAGGGTGGAGCACTGAGGGAGGAGTCTTCACTCCCTATACGTGCAAAACAATTAGATCCCGGTGGGCCAGGCTACGTTTATTACGTTTCATACATAACGTACGTATCGTTAGCATGTAAAATTTTGTGAAGATTTACGATTAATACGAAGCGAATCCAAAGAAATTCGTATTCGCTTCGCAGCTGAAAATTTCCAAGATTTGATACGAATCTACGAAGCGGCGAAGAGATTCGCTCATCTCTAGTACCTGGGTAGCAAAGCCGACTTCAGATTTCAGTGGATTTAGGCCAACTGAGTTTGCTGGCCAATCAAGCTCAGTGATACTGTGGTTATTAAACCAGGTATTGGTACTTTTGGCAGTGTGGGTAAGTGCCAAGTACTGCTGACATCATCATGACATCAGCATGTTCATAAAGCTGGTCAGCTGAGGGAAGCATGAAGTGTTTTAAGGTAGACGGCTGCGCTGACTTTGAACTTGATATAACAGAATGGGCCAACACCAGCAGATGACATGGCTCACCATACCATCACTGACTGTGGAAACTTCACACTGGACCTCAAGCAACTTAGATTGTGTACTTCTCCACTCTTCCACCAGACTCTAGGACCTTGATTGACCCTGAAATATACACTTTTCTTTCATCTGAAAACAGGGCTTTGGACCACTGAACAACAGTCCAGTCCTTTTTCTCCTTAGCCAAGGTAAGACACTTCTGATGTTGTCCCTGGGTCATGAGTGGCTTGACACAAGGAGTGCAACAGTTGTAGCTCATGTCTTGTATACATCTGTGTGTGGTGGTTCTTGAAGCACTGACTCCAGCCAAAGTCCACTCCTTGTTAATCTCCCCAAGTTCTTGAAATGCTTTTTCTTGACCATCCTTCCAAGGCTTCAGTTATGCCTGTTGCTTGTGCACCTATTTCTACCACACTTTTTCCTTTCACTCATCCTTCCATTATTATTCTTGAATATAGCATTATGTGAACAGCCAACTTCTTTGGCAATGACCTTTTGTGGGATACCCTCCCTGCGGAGAGTGTCAATGACTGTCTTCTGGACAACTGTCAAGTCAGTAGTCTTCCCCGTGATTGTGTAGCCTACTGAACCAGACTGAGGGACTAATTAAAGGCTTAGGAAACCTAAACTCCCCTAAAAGACCTAAAAGATGATTACAGTGTGACACTGTGTGTCTACAATATTGAACTTTTTCACAATATTCTAATTTTCCGAGATACTGATTTTTGGGTTTTCATTAGCTGTAAGTCATAATCATCAAAATTAAAAGAAACACTAATGAATCTATAGACTATATGAGTTTCACCTTTTGAATTGAGTTACTTTTCGATGATATTCTAATTTATTAAGAAACACCTGTATGTGCAGTCAGAATAGAGAACTGAGATCACTTGTCACTCTGGACTAGGGAGAGAGTGAGCTATTTCAGTGCATGGATTCACTGGGATATGGAATATGACTGAGGCCTCATGCACACAACCGTATGTGTTGTGTGGTCTGCAGACTGCAGATTTGCATAACACAGATTCCCAGCATGTGCATGCTGGCATTTTTTTCCCCACATCTATAGAAATGTCCTATCCTTGTCTGCAAAATGAACAAGTATAGGATATGTTCTATGCTTTTTGTGGGCTAGCAGAATGGACATATAGATGTGGACAACACATTGTGTGTATTTTTTTGATGATCGGATGCAGACCAAAAATACAATCATGTGCATGAGGTCTAACATATAGGTGGAGTTGGTATATCCCAGGCCCTGGAGCAAATTCTTGACATTAACCGACCACATAACTGCTAAATCAACTGCTACTTCTCGTCACTATTATTTAATAATGATATGCCAAATAAAGGAATTGTCCCATCTCAACATTTATGGTATACCTCTAGAATATGAAACAAACATCCGAAAGGTTCCACCACTGGTACCCACTCCTATGTCCAGAATAGGGCCCCTGAGGTGAAGGGAGAGCAGCAATACATGCTCAGCCACCATCCATTCACCTCTATGGGAGTACCGAAAATAGCTGAGTGCTCTCACTTGGCTATTTTTGGACGTCCCATAGCAAGGAATGGAGATGACACCATACATACGTAGTGTGCCCTCTTTAATTTCAGGGGCCTTGTTCTGGAATTAGGAGCAGGTCCCAGAGGTGCATATACATTCTAAAATATATTCGCCAGTATAAAGAGATGCTGATTTTTTATTACTATTTATTACTATTTTTGCCACTTTTTTGACAGCTTCCACAGTTAGTATATAGAAAAATGTTCTCAAAGTGTAACTGTCCTTTCAGATTAAAGCATTGATAATGATAGTCTGTCTTTAGTCTTCAGCGTTCTACTGAGCAGAAGACAGACTCTGCTTAGCAATGCTGTTAGAGCTTTTATAAGGAGACTCGTTATGCCCTGTTTTCTAGTAAAAGAAACATCTTTCCTTAATGAAGTATATTCTAAAAATGTTTAACATCCCTATCCTTCGAGTATATTAATGACCAGCTAAAAGGACAGTTACACTTTAAGGGCTCATTCAGACGACCATATCCGTTTTGCAGTCTGCAAATTCCGGATCTGCAAAACACGGATACCGGCCATTTGCGTTCTGCATTTTGTGGAATGGAATAGCCAGCCCTTGTCTGCAAAAACAGGGCCACAAAATGGAAGTCCTGTCTGCATATTTGTGGGCCCATTGAAATAAATGGGTCTGCATCCGTTCCACTAAATTGCGGATCGGATTCAAACACAAATATACAGTCGTCTGAATAAGCCCTAAGTCACAGCCACTGGTAACAGAAAAGTCGCATACCTCACATACCTCCCAACTGTCCCGGATCCAGCGGGACAGTCCCGTATTGCAGTGGATGTCCCGCTGTCCCGGTACGGGGGAGCTATGTCCCGGTCTCTGGCAGCTGTCCTATGGACGCAGAGACAGTTGCCTGTTGGAAGAAGAAGCAGATAGCCGGAATCGGCTGCCTGCTTCTTTCATCCTTCTTTCATCCTCCAAGTCCCCCCCTTGCCACCCTACCACCCCATCCCCCACCCCCCGCCCGCAGCTCTCTCCGTACCTTCTGCCTCATGATTGGGCGGGGGGCGGGGCCGGACGTCAGTCATAATTGGCTCCGCCCCTTTTGGCCAAGAGAAGAAGATCTCCTGCTGGTGATTCTGCAGCTAGAAAAAAAGGTAAGTATAAGGTTTTTATTTTTTTTTAACTTTCTGTGAGGGGACTGCACTGTGTTTATTATCCCTGTACTGTGACATCACTGTGTTTATTATCCCTGTACTGTGACATCACTGTGTTTAATATCCCTGTACTGTGACATCACTGTGTTTAATATCCCTGTACTGTGACATCACTGTGTTTATTATCCCTGTACTGTGACATCACTGTGTTTAATATCCTTGTACTGTGACATCACTGTGTTTATTATCCCTGTACTGTGACATCACTGTGGTTATTATCCCTGTACGGTGACATCAATGTGTTTATTATCGCTGTACTGTGACATCACTGTGGTTATTATCCCTGTACGGTGACATCACTGTGTTTATTATCCCCGTACAGTAAGGGGACTGGGTGATTAGCTTATAGTGGTTGGAGTTGGGGGCGTGGCCTAGTGCTGAAAAAATTTGCCGCACAATATGTCCTTCTTTGTTTCTTTACAAAGTTGGGAGGTATGACCTCATACTACTGTACGTAAGAAACCACATTCAGCGACTTGTAGTGTTGTAAACCTGTAACATAGTTTTTATGTATTTTTGTGTGCTTGGATAATAATACAGGTTTTTGTTGTTTTTCTACATTTTTCATCAGAGGGAAATAAACTTGTAAATTTATGTGACATTGAGGAGAAAATAGCAAGTGGATACTTGAGGACCACCCAGTCTTCAATTGTGTAAGCAATGCGGGCTGGAAGGAAGAACATAGGTCTTCAAAAGCCTCAACAAAGCAGGTTCACTTTCATCAGCTGTAAGCAATTCTTAGGCATTGTAATACTTCCTCTTGTAGAAGGGAACAGTATTGTAGGGGTCTATATAGCAGCATGGCAAAATAAGGAACTGCCATACTCTCTGGAAATCATGCTGGGGAGAAGAGTGGCAAAGGAATCCTTATTTTACTTCAAAGGCCCCATTCCAGGAGAAGCCTTTGCTAATACAAAGAATTTTTAAACTCATTTTTAATGGTGTATGGTTCTCTCAGACTTTCATTCTCATTGTGTCCAGTATGTCATGAACTTGGAGGCTGCAACCCACATTAGAATATGTGCTGAAATATATTCTGCAACATTGTGGTGGTAATAAGAAAAAAAACACTTAGACGGTGTAATGTGAATATGAAACAGCGGGGCCAGTAAAACTGCTTAGTTTCTCAGAGCAACCAATCACATTCCACCTTTCATTTTCCAAAGGAATCTGGATTGGTTGCTATGGGCAACTAAGCCAGTTCTACTTTACACCATTTTGATAAATCTCCGCCAGTGTGTCTCCCTCTGTAGGACATGGTACATGAAAACATTACACAGACAGCCTACTGAATTCAATGGAAACTGTGGAATGCTTCATGTTGCCTGTGGTGATTCTTTAGAGGAAATTATAACTTGCAGCTGGGTCCCCCTACAGATTACTGCGCATCCTTCCTAGGGCATATCTACATCATAGAAGGATGACCCCTGCACAGTAGGGGCGGACTGGGACCTTAAAGTGGCCCTGTAAAAAATACTAAAAGTGGTCCTGTTTTGTAGTCGGGTCTTAATTGATGGAAGGCATGGCCCACACAAGAATACCATATTGTGGCCCTTACTTACTGTGCAACTTCAGAGGTGGCACATATGGCCCCTGCACAGCACCCAGATTCCCAGTAGGTCCAGTGCAGAGTTGCCAACTGTCCAGAAATTTCTGGACAGTCCATAAAATAGGTGACTTATCTCCTGTGTCCATGAAAAAAATAGAGGCTGGTGGTATTTGACTAGATTATTTTGACTGTATTTATCATCATTTTACAGCTCACAGTAAATGCTGGTAATTAGTTCTTACCAGTATATGGACTTATAGAAATGTATTACTGATAATTAGAGATGAGCGAACGTGCTCATAATGAGCACTGTAGCGCTCAGCTCCCCTGCGCTCGCATGGGCGCAGGCATCCGCTTCTGTCCTCCTCACCCGACGGAAGCGGATGCCTGCGCCCATGCGAGCGCAGGGGAGCTGAGAGCTACAGTGCTCGTTACGAGCACGTTCGCTCATCTCTACTGATAATCTCTAGAATTCATTATTTTACAATTTGTCCGTAAAAAATGTTGGCTGTCCGCGATTTTGGGATAAATTGTCCAGACAAAAGAAAAATTTTGGTTGCCAAAGCTAGTCCAGTGGTTTTATGAAATTACTGTACAAATACCCCTTATGTTGCTGCTGTGCCTTCTTACGTCCACCTTCTATGCTCATTATATATTATAAAGGCAGGAATAGATAATAACAGAGAACACGTGAGAAAAGAGACAGATTTTTTTAGGCCCCATTCACACGACCGTATTATTGCGGGTTCGCATTATTGCGGACCCGCAATAATTCTGGGGCCACTCTGCGTGTGTTCCGCACCGCTCGGAACACACGCCGGGCGGCCCCATTCAAAATGCCTATATTTGTCCGTGCATGTGGACAAGTATAGGACATGCTTCATATTTTTCAGCGGCTCCCCGCTCCCATAGAGGTGAATGGGGCCGCATCTATTCTGCAATATTGCGGAATAGATACGGCCCCATTAACATGGTCGTGTGAATGGGGCCTTATTGTTAACCTTTTGTAGACAAATTGAACAGTTGCCTGTACTGCTGGTCAATTTAATGAAATATATTATCTATCTATCTACAGTGCATATGTCTATCTATCTATCTATCTATCTATCTATCTATCTATCTATCTATCTATCTATCTATCTATCTATCTTTCTATCTACAGTGTATCTATCTATATCTATCTTATATCTAATTCTTATGCCTGTTTATTTTATCTAAAGTGTATTTATGTATATGTTCATCTGTTTATAGATTCTGTCTGTCTATCTATCTACTATCTTTCTTTCTATCTAATTAATTATTCAAAAAAGTAACAGCACCTCCTATAGGTGAGAGTCAGGTGCAAGCTACCACGGCTGTTTTAATACAATGCAAAAAAAGTAGCAGCACTCTGTATGCACTAAGATAGATATGGTGAATGTGTGAAAAAGTAAAAAGCATTATTGCTATACTTACTAAAGATAAAGTGGAAGCTCTTAGCGCATATAAATGATCATGAATATGTCGAGTCCATGTACCGACCGACAAGGTGGCTTCCAATCAGATGGGTCCTACTCTAACACAGACATGCATCCCACAAAAACCTGCAAGCCTGAATCAAAGGAGCACCCAGCTAGTTACCTGTATCTATCTATCTATCTATCTATCTATCTATCTATCTATCTATCTATCTATCTATCTATCTATCTATCTATCTATTTATCTATCTGTTGTCTCTTTATCTACAGTACATCTACATACCTCCCAACTTTTGAAAATTGCAAAGAGGGACAATGTCTGCGGCGCGCATCAAGGCAGTTTTTTGTCATACTAGGCCACGCCTCTAGCTCCACCCAAAACATAATTACTGGAGCCCCTGCGACAATTTTTTTCTTGTGCTTCAATGTCCATATAAGTATTAACACATAAATCATCAGATTATAGATATTTTAAAGTCAAAATTGCACCAAATAATGAAATTTTGGTCTAATATACAGGTAGAAACCATGCAGACACTTTAGTAAGGAGCAAACTTAGTAAATTTATTAATGCACATTTATGCATTAATTCCCCAGGTCAAAAAGAGGGACATTTAAGGATCAAAGAGGGACAGAGGGACTTGGGTCAAAAAGAGGGACTGTCCCTCCAAAAGAGGGACACTTGGGAGGTATGCATCTATCTACAGTCTATCTATCTATCATCTATCTATCTATCTATCTATCTATCTATCTATCTATCTATCTATCATCTATCTATCTATCTATCTATCTATCGATCTATCTACAGTCTATCTATCTGTGTATCTATCTATCTACAGTCTATCTATTCATCTATTATCTATCTATCTATCTATCTATCTATCTATCTATCTATCTATCTATCTATCTACAGTGTATCTATCCAAAATGTATGAACAGATCCCATTGATGCTCCAAACCATTTATTACAGCAGGTACATCCACCACTAAAAAGATTGTTACTTTTTGGCATAAAAAATGCCTTCATCAAGCATTCACTAGGGTCAGCGTTCAGTTTGGTGCTGTCCACTCAACACTTGGACTTCCTGAACAGGAAATTTGTTGATCTGATTTCACTCTTATGGTATAATTACGCACAAATAAGGATTTACATTTTGATTAAATGTTATATTTTTCAATGAATTATTAACCAAGGCCTAAGAGATAATTGAGCTCAGATGACTCTCAGGCTCTGCGTATGGACCACTCCCTGGGACCAAGATGATGCATGCAGCTTGCTACAGCTTGTACGGTGTGGATTTGTTTCAGACAGTCTCCTCCCACTCATTTCTCCTCTTAACCCAGCTCTGATGGAACATGTGCAGATCCGTCACCATCACACAGTGTACACACAGCAGGCGTGCTCTCTGATCACCCATCATCCTCATCTTCTCTCCGTCCGCAGGTAAGGCATATCCATTTCATAACCAATATTTGATTGATGTTTAGCTCAGATATGTGGAGGAGAAGAGAAAGGTGTTGTATCTGAAGCAGTGATGCTGCTGGTTCATCCTTACAAAGCACTGGAGGCCTGTCTGATGCTGGTGGGATTCTATGTCTACACGGACCCCACCACAGGATGGAGCGTGTGGTCCTCACACATGTGTGCAGATGGTGCTTCTGCCGCATGTCAGTCTGCAAGCACATGTTTGGTTAGAGGAAATCAGACAGCATGCTTCTTCTCTACTTCCATGTATGTGAGGTTCTCTGATCAGAAGCTGAACAACCGCCTTACAGGAAACAGCTTTACTGCATTATACAGCTCCTGAGAGTATGGCGGTGTTGTGTGTACTCAGGAATATAGATTTTATGTTACTGAGTCGTAAGAAAATGCTTGAGGTTTTGTCTAACGATTGCTACCTATCCTCACATTTCATAGTAGATTTCTCGTGTTGGCTGGATGAAGAAGCCCTTTATCTCTGCGCAATGTGAATGAATCATTTTCTACTGATGTCAGCTTCAGGCGCTTGTGAAGGTCAAAAGGTAGAATTGTGGTTAAATCTTGATGTCATTACCCTTTTTCATGGCCTTGCTAAATCTCATTAGGACGATGCAGGTCCTAATCATATAAGCTGACAGGGCGGATGAAAGGATGAAGGTGGTGCTGCTGCTGTTGTACCATCCCTGGTATACATCTCTGGGGGACATAATACCCATTAGTAAATATGAGTCATTTATGTGTACGACAGGTAAGAATGTTTTCAACGCTCACAGTAAGCTGTTTAGCACACTGTCCAGACTCTGTGGTAGTGCATTGCCTTTGAAGGGCAGCCTCCATTGCCCCCCTTCCTCCATGTAAACTACGGTAGAGTAAACCCTGCCCTGCTGCTGCCTGGTTCTTGCAGAGAAGTGCCCGCCTTTCCCCCCTTCCTCGTAGGTCTATTCTCCTCGATGACAAGGGTAGGCCCACTTTCATCTGAGTGGAACGCCCTACTTCATTGTATTCTTGTCATCCTTAAAACATTAACTCTTTAGGAGTGCTCCAGCATGGGAACGTGTCTGTTCACAAGAGAATACTATTCATTAGTATGTTACACATTGCATGTACCATGTAATAAACTCAGGACTGCTTCAGCCCTCGAATCATTGGAGATTATATTTTACCTATGCACACATACAATCTCATGTGACCTGCTGACAGGATATGACATTGCACCGTAGGATAATTTAGGTACATTTCAAATATGTGCAAATCTACTTTAAAACCATAGCAACTAGTCAAACATTTGCTTTTCTTTGTATAACTTTCACTAGACAGATGACTGGTTACTATGGCTTTAGTGGGGATTTGCAGCTTGAAATAATGTTAGCGAATAAGATTTACTGAATTAGGTAGGTTTCCCATATTTTAATCAGGTTATTCTAAAATGGGAAACTATAAGACATACTAGTAACATAGTCTATAAGGCTGAAAAAAGACATCTGTGCATCCCGTTCAGCCTGTTATCCTGCATACATGGTGTATAACATAGTAACATAGTAAGATAGTTTGTAAGGCCGAAAAAAGTCATCTGTCCATCTAGTTCAGCCTGTTTTCCTATAAGTGGTTAAAGTTACAGTTGAGCAGCACTGTGGCTCAGTGGTTAGCACTGGTGCTAACTATGGAGAACATCTGCATGGAGTTTGTATGTTCTCCCTGTGTTTGGGTGGGCTTCCTCCTGGTACTTCGGTTTTCTCCCACACTCCAAAGACATACTGATAGGGAACTTAGATTGTGAACCCCATTAGGGACAGCAAGCCAAAGGTTAACTACTGTTTGTTATTAGAATATGACCACATGGTCAGGTTTCCTGATGCAGTTTTAGAAGCCAAAATCAGAAGAGGATCATAGACGGAGAGAAAGTATACAGGACTGATAAGACTTCTTATCTTTTTTGAATTTACTCATGGATTTGGCTTCCAAAACTGCATCAAGAAACATGTGGCAATACCCTTAGGGCTCATTCACATAAACGTATGGCCGCCATAGCCATGTTGCAGACCACAAAGAGCAGGTCCCCAATACAAGGACACCAGCCGTGTGAACTCCGCGCTGCAGTGCGGACCCGTTGACTTGAACAGGTCCGCGATCTGCAAGATACATCAAAAGATTACTGCTAACAAAAGTGCTTAAAAGCTGTACTTTTAACTTTCGGTACATTGCAATGTTTGTACACAAATAGTTTTTCTGCATAAAAATTAATAAAATAAAATATTTTGTCTCGCAAAACATAGGACATGTCCTATCTTTTGCAGAGCGGAGGAACAGATCGGAAACCCACTGACACACTCGGAAGCCCTTCTGTGGGCTTTTGGGTCGATGCCACCACACCCCAAAAGATACAGTAGGACATGTCGCAGACCCATTCGTGGCCTCTTTAAAGTCAGTGGGTCCGCACCGCATTACAAAGTTCACACAATCCTCAACACGGGCACGGCAACCATACGGTTGTGTGAATGAGCCCTTATATTGTATTTCTAGGGAGTTGAACAGATACTTGCTTCGGAATGTAGTGATGGAAGATAGTTTACCTTTGGTTGTGTGAGCAGATGCAACCAAAATCTGGAGAAAGCTTCTCAAAAAGCATAGTCTATATTAAATTATTTTAAAGACCACCATCAGGACATCTATAGTATATATTGGTGAAATAATTGATTGACCTACTTCCTTTAACTCTCATTGACCCTAGGTTTGTGTATTTGTATATGTTCCCGCTGATTCCCACATTGATTTCTTTAGTGAGCATTGTCAGTACACACAAAATCTATATGCTTGCTTGATGATGCAATCGAGCTATTCTATTGCATCATGTTGCTTATATAATTAGAAATATAAGGGTAGAGCCACACGATCAGGTTTCTGGATGCAGAACCAAGAGTGAATTCAAAAAAGAGAAGTCGTATCTGTCCTTTATACTTTCTTTACTTTTATGATCCACTCCTGATTTTGGCTTACAAAACTACATCCATAAACCTGATGGTGGCTGTACTCTTACTTTCATACTTTGACAAAGGACAAATATCAAGGGAATATACAGGGGGTCTGTATTTTCCTTTTAACATGCACTCAAATGAGCATAACATTTAGACACCTTATATTGCATTGTGTTCCTAAGCTAAGACATGGGCTCTATGTATGTGCTGTTCAAGTGGAATAGTTTGACGCCTTAGCTGGAACCCTTAAAGGGCATCTGTCAGCAGATTTGCACCTATGAAACTGGCTGACCTGTTGCATGTGTGCTTGGCTGAAGGCATCTGCATTGGTCCCATGTTCATATGTGCCCGCATTGATAAGAAAAATGAAGTTTTTCTATATGCAAAGAGCCTTTAGGAGCAATGGGGCATTGCTGTTACTTCTAAAGGCTCAGCTCTCTCTGCAACTGCTGCACCCTCTATACTTTGACTTTAGGAAAAGTGAGGGCAAGGTGTGACCAAGTTTCACTGCCTGGCCCTGTTAATCAAAGTGCAGAGGGTGCAGCAGTTATAGAGAGAGCAGAGCCTCTAGGAGTAATGGCAATGCCCCCATTGCTCCTAGAGGATCATTTGCAACATCATTTTCTCAAAAGTGCGGGCACATATGAATATGGGACCAACACAGATGCATTCAGCTGCCAAAGGTACATCCAACAGATCAGCCAGTTTCATAGGTACAAATCTGCTGACAGATGCACTGTACCAATAAACAAAGCTGGTGACACAGTATCAATAACAACTGCATTTATAAAAAGTGTCATATCACAATAAATTTTCCGCTCTCACCAAACATAATGCCAAAACACTGTGTGAACTTGGAGGCATTGAGGCATTAAAAAACAGGAAATGTCCTACTAACTAAAGATATCAGTAACAAATACCATAACCTTAAAAAGTGTTTTCAGTCATGTAATTAATCCTTAACCCCTTCAACCGACAGCCAGTTTGGACCAAATGCCGGAGCCCCATTTTTCAAATCTGACATGTCTCACTTTATGTGGTGATAACTTTAGAACGCTTTTACTTATCCAGGCCATTCTGAGATTGTTTTCTCGTCACATATTGTACTTCATGACAGTGGTAAATTTGAGTCAAAATATTTCATTCTTATTTATAAAAAAATACCAAATTTACCAAAAATTTAGAAAAATTTCCAAATTTCCAAATGTCAATTTCTCTACTTTTAAAATACATAGTAATACTTCCAAAAATAGTTATTACTTTACATTCCCTATGTGTCTTCTTCAGGTTTGGATCATTTTGAAAATTACATTTTATTTTTTTGGGACGTTAGAAGGCTTAGAAATTTAGAAGCAAATCTTGACATTTTTCACAAAATTTCCAAAACCCACTTTTTAAGGACCAGTTCAGGTCTGAAGTCACTTTGTGAGACTTTCATCATAGAAACCACCCAAAAAATGACCCCATTTTAGAAACTACACCCCTCAAGGTATTCAAAACTGATTTTACAAACGTTATTAACCCTTTAGGTGTTCCACAAGAATTAAAGAAAAATGTAGCCAAAATTTCCAAATTTCACTTTTTTGGCAGATTTTCCATTTAAATCATTTTAGTCCGAGAATAAAGCAAGGGTTAACTGCCAAACAAAACTCAATAATTATTACCCTGATTCTGTAGTTTACAGAAATGCCCCATTTGTCATCGTAAACTGCTGTACAGGCACACGGCACGGCGCAGAAGGAAAGGAACGCCAGGGCAGATTTCACTGGAAAAAGTTTAAGTTTCCATGTCAGATTTGATGCACCCCTAGAGTAGGAAACTCCAAAAAACTGACCCCCATTTTGGAAACTACGGGATAAGTTGGCAGTTTTGTTAGTACTATTCTAGGGTACATGCGATTTTTGGTACCTTTATATTACACTTTTTGTGAGGCAAGGTAACAAAAACTAGCAGTTTTGGCATAGTTTTTATTTTTTGTTATTTACAACATTCATCTGACAGGTTATATCGTGTGATATTTTTATAGAGCAGGTCGTTACGGACGCGGCAATATCAATTATGTATACTTTTTTTTATTTATTTAAGTTTTACACAATATTTTTGAAGCACAAAAAAAAATCATGTTTTAATGTCTCCATAGTCAGAGAGCTGTAGTTTTTTATTTTTTGGACGATTGTCTCAGGTAGGGGCTCATTTTTTGCAGGACGAGATGACGGTTAGATTAGTACTATTTTTTGGGGCATATGCTTTTTTTGATCGCTTGGTATTACATTTTTTGTGAAGAAATGTGACAAAAAATGGCTTTTTTTAGACAGTTTTTATTTTTTATTTTTACGGTGTTCACCTAAGGGGAGAGATCATGTGATATTTTTGTAGAGCAGGTTGTTTACGGACGTGTCGATACCTAACATGTATACTTATTTTTATTTATTTAAGTTTTACACAATAATATCATTTTTGAAACAAAAAATCATGTTTTAGTATCTCCATAGTCAGAGAGCTGTAGTTTTTTTATTTTTTGGGCGATTGTCTCAGGTAGGGGCTCATTTTTTGCGGGACGAGATGACGGTTAGATTGGTACTATTTTTGGGGGCATACACTTTTTTGATCGCTTGGTATTAAATTTTTTGTGATGAAATGTGATAAAAAATGGCTTTTTTTAGACAGTTTTTATTTTTTATTTTTTACGGTGTTCACCTGAGGGGAGAGATCATGTGATATTTTTGTAGAGCAGGTTGTTACGGACGTGTCGATACCTAACATGTATACTTATTTTATTTATTTAAGTTTTACACAATAATATCATTTTTGAAACAAAAAAAATCATGTTTTAGTATCTCCATAGTCAGAGAGCTGTAGTTTTTTTATTTTTTGGGCGATTGTCTCAGGTAGGGCTCATTTTTTGCGGGACGAGATGACGGTTTGATTGGTAACCATTTTGGGGTAAATACGCCTTTTTGATCGCCTGCTAATACACTTTTGTGTGGCAAGGTGACAGAAAATGGCTGTTTTGGTATAGTTTTTTTTTAAAAAAAATTTTTGCGTACAGCTGGCGGGGTGGACCATGTGACGCTTTTATAGAGGCCCGTCGATACGGACGCGGCGATACCTAATATGTGTACTTTTCTTTTTTTTTACTTTATTTGGGGAAAAAGGGCGCTTTTTTAACTTTTTTTAAACTTTATTTTTTTTACTTTTTTACACTTTTTTTACTTTCTTTTCACACTTTTCTTTTTTACTTTTTACATTTTTTTTAAACTTTATCAAGACCCATTTGGATCTTGAAGATCCAGTGGGCTTGATGGCTATACAGTGCATTGCAATAGCCATCTATTGCAATGCACTGTATCAGTGCTACACTAAGGCTGATCAGACCCTGAGGGTCTAATCAGCCTTAGCTACATGGCAACCAGGACGCTTTTTTGTAAAGCGTCTGGTTGCCATGGTAACCATCGGGCCGTTGCCATTGCAGCAGCGGCGGCCCGATGGTATAGAGAGGAGCTCCCTCCCTCTTAACCCCATGGATGCTGCGGGCGGCTACTGACCGCAGCATCTATGGGGTTAAACAGCTGAAATCGGTGCCAGCACCGATTTCAGCTGTTAGCAGCAGAGTGTGAGCTGTAATTACAGCTCACACTCTCTGCTGATGGCAGCGGCTCCGATCCTGGAGCCGCTGCCATCAATGGAAACAGCGCAGCAGGAGGGGGCACAAGGAGGCACTACAAGGAGGGGCACTACAAGGAGGGGGCACTACAAGGGGGGGCACTACAAGGGGGGCACAGTGGACTTACCTGGTTTCAGGCTGCGATCTCTCTCCAGAGTGGAGATCGCAGCCTGAAACCGGCATTTTAATACTGAAGCGCTCCGATTGGTTAGTCTGCAGAGACTAACCAATCGGAGCGCTTGCTGGCAAGGGACCACTCTGATTGGTCCCTTGCCGGCTTCCCCGACGTCTCTGCTCTCCGGGAGAGCGGAGACTCCGGGGCTGTGACACTTTATAGTGTCACAGTCCCGGTAAGCAGTTTGGACGTAACTGTGCGTCCAAATGCAGCAACTTACTTGCACTTTGGACGTACAGTTACGTCCAAATGCGCCAAGGGGTTAATCATGTAATGAAGCTCTGCAATTGTATACTTAAAGGGGTTCTCCAAGTTAAATTTATTGATGACCTATCCTCAGCTGTTTGCAGAGGAAGCGCGCGCCGAACCAGCGCTGCCTCCTCTTCATTGTTCACACGCTAGCCGTAACATGGGTAGCGGTGAGCTGGTGTAATTACACCTCACCACCCCATTCATTTCAATGGGAAGGATCGTTCCCATAAACTTGTATGGAAAAGAGTCTTGAAATTGAAACGAATAGGGCTATTAGGTGTAATTACACCTAGCAATCAAAATGAATAGGCACTCATATCCCGGGCATGTGGAAGTCGTACAAATTGTTTATTAAACACACACCAAACCGAGAAATTGTATAAAAATATAAAAAACTAAAACATCTCCCTATTTGATAGCATAAAAAGGAATAGTAGTTCGGGCTGCCAACACCTTAGATATGGAACATGACCGTACTATTTGTAGTGAGATAACCTGCCAGTCACCGTTCCTATCATAAGTGTATACTATAATGAGACCACATAGAATAACACATTGGAGATAAAATATATTTGAAATCATAAAAACACGCTGTGTATATCCAAATATGGTCTCAGACCTAGAGGCTCTGCTCTCTCTATAACTGCTGCTGCACCCTCTGCACTTTGATTAACAGAGCCAGGCAGTGAAACTTGGTCACACCTTGCCCTCACTTTTCCTAAAGTCAAAGTATAGAGGGTGCAGCAGTTGCAGAGAGAGCTGAGCCTTTAGAAGTAACAGCAATGCCCCATTGCTCCTAAAGGCTTTTTGCATATAGAAAAACTTCATTTTTCTTATCAATGCGGGCACATATGAACATGGGACCAAAGCAGATGCCTTCAGCCAAGCACACCTGCAACAGGTCAGCCAGTTTCATAGGTGCAAATCTGCTGACAGATGCCCTTTAAGGGTTCCAGCTAAGGCGTCAAACTATTCCACTTGAACAGCACATACATAGAGCCCATGTCTTAGCTTAGGAACACAATGCAATATAAGGTGTCTAAATGTTATGCTCATTTGAGTGCATGTTAAAAGGAAAATACAGACCCCCTGTATATTCCCTTGGTATTTGTCCTTTGTCATAGTATGAAAGTAAGAGTACAGCCACCATCAGGTTTATGGATGTAGTTTTGTAAGCCAAAATCAGGAGTGGATGATAAAAGTAAAGAAAGTATAAAGGACAGATACGACTTCTCTTTTTTGAATTCACTCTTGGTTCTGCGTCCAGAAACCTGATCGTGTGGCTCTACCCTTATATTTCTAATTATATAAGCAACATGATGCAATAGAATAGCTCGATTGCATCATCAAGCAAGCATATAGATTTTGTGTGTACTGACAATGCTCACTAAAGAAATCAATGTGGGAATCAGCGGGAACATATACAAATACACAAACCTAGGGTCAATGAGTGTTAAAGGAAGTAGGTCAATCAATTATTTCACCAATATATACTATAGATGTCCTGATGGTGGTCTTTAAAATAATTTAATATAGACTATGCTTTTTGAGAAGCTTTCTCCAGATTTTGGTTGCATCTGCTCACACAACCAAAGGTAAACTATCTTCCATCACTACATTCCGAAGCAAGTATCTGTTCAACTCTCTAGAAATACAGGGAATGGGTTGGCACATGGATTTCTGCAAGGTGAATGGAACTGATTTTCAGTTGCAGAAATTTCCTGCAACTAAATCTGTGTGTTAAGGCACTGTAAGGCAAAAATACCACGTAATGGAAGGTACAGTGACATGCAAAGGTTTGGTCATCCCTGGTGAAAAATGTTACTGTGAACAGTTAAGACCAAGTTTTCACTTCAGTTATTTGGTCAGTTATCAGTTATTGTGAGCCAAAACCAGACGTGAGTCAAAAGCACAGAACAGGAGGAAACTTTTCCATTATACGTTATCTCTGAGTAGGCTTCAATACCAGTTTTGGCTCACAGTAACTGATGGAAATAACTGGAGTGAGAACTTGGCCTAAGCAAGTTGAAGATGAAATGGTCTCTACAAGGCATAAAGTTAAAGATGACACTTTCCCTTGGTATTTTAAGCAATTGTTTATTTTCATCTTTTACAATTTTAAAATAACAAAAAAGGCAAAAGGCCTGAAGTAAAACTTTGGGCACCCTGCATGGTACCTAGTAGCACCCCCTTTGGCAAGTATCATAGCTGGTAAACATTTTTTTGCAGACAAGAGTCTTTCAATTCTTGTTTGAGGGATTTTCACGGTAAAACTTTCAGCTTGCACCTTTTGAGGTAATCTGTTGTGGATTTTGAAGTGTGTTTAGGTCATTATCCATTTGTTGAAGCCATCCTCTTTTTAACTTCAGCTTTTTTACAGTTGGTGTTATGTTTACTTCCAGAACTTTTCATTGAATCCATTGATTGCCCCTACCCATGAAATGTTCCCCATGCCATTGGCTGCAACACAACCCCTTCTTAATGGTTGGAGAGGTGTTCTTTCATGAAATTGTGTGCACCTTTGCTCATTGTGGCAAAGGAGTTCTATTTTAACTTCATTGGTCCACAGGACTTGTTTCCAAAATGCATCAGGCTTGCTTAGATGTTCTTTTGCAACCTATGATGCTGATTGTTGTAGTGAGGACGCATATTTCTTCCATGAAGGTCATATTTGTGCAGATGTTGCTGAACAGTAGAACAATGTACCACAACTCTTGGAGGCTCTGAATTGCCTTTCTAGCAATCCTATGAGCAGCTGTCTCTGAAATTTGTCTTGGTCTTCCAGACCTTCTCTTGACCTCCACTGTTCCTGTTAACTGCCGTTTCTTAAATACATTTCGAACTGAGAAAATGGCAACCAGAAAACCTGTTACTATCTTCTTATAGCCCACTCCTGCTTTGTGGGCCTGAGACATTTTCATAGTGCCAAGCGGCTGCTTAGAAGAACCCATGTCTACTGTTTTTGGGGCAAGGTAAAAGGAGTCTGGGTACTTATAAAGCTTTGAAATTCGCATCACCTGGCTTTTCCTAACAATAATTGTGAACAAGCCTTAACCATAACAGGCTATTTAAGGTCTGAGACCTCAGTCAAAATTATCTAAGTGCTCAAATCTCCTTGGGTTCCCATAGTTTTGCAAGGTACTCCTTTCCTTTTTTCACTATAAAATGATACAAAACCAAAATAATACACTGATATTGATTAACATGTTGGAAAGTGTGTTTCATCTTTAACTGTATTCCTTTTCGAGATGATTTCACCTTCAACTTGCTTAACTGTTCACAATAACAAGTAATAGTAATTTTGACAAACTTTTGCATGCCACTGTACATAATAATATGTTTTGACACAGAGTGAACAAGTCCATTGGGTATTTCTAGATTATATAAACTATGTATTATAAAAGTGGTTGTCTGATGACTTCCTTGTTTCAGCTGGACACCATAAAGGCATCCTAGAGGGTCCCTAGTCTATGTACCATTTACAATGCCACATCTCCCCAGTAGCCAGCTTTTTTTTTAAGGTTGTCTGTAATAACCTCTATGAAAATCTGAAAAGACACAGTGTAGTAAAATACAGAGAGCAATTCAGTAATAATATAATAAAATGGGATAGTACAAAGTTGGTAAATATGCAGTGACTGAACCACCTGATAAGCATCATAGTAACAAAGATCAACTTTTAAGATCAATTTCTTTAAAGGGTTTTTCTTACTGTACTTCAGCAAATGGCATTTATCATGTACTGTGCCTTGAAAATGTATTCATATCACGTGAACATTTTTTCATGTTACACCCACTAACCTAAATGTATTATATTGGGACTTTATGTGATAGACCAACACAAAGTACCAAGTATGTGTGAAGGTAAAAAAAATTATACATTATAAATTATATCCATAATATATATACATAATTTATATCAAATTAAAATCTGAAAACTGTGTCATGCATTTGTATTCAGCCCTCTTGTGTCAATACTTTGTAGGCCCACCTTTTGCTGCAATTACAGCTGCAATTCTTTTCAGATATGTGTCTACCAGCTCTGCACATCTAAAGGCTGAAAAGTTTGTCCATTCTTCTTTGCAAAATAGCCCAAGCTCAGTCGGATTAGACAGAGTGTGTATGTAAGCAGCCATTTTCATGTCTTGCCACAAATTCTCAATGGGATTTAGGTCTGGAGTTTGACTGGGTCATTCTAATACATGAATATCCTTTGATCTAAACAATTCCATTGTAGCTCTGGCTGTATTTTTAGGGTCATTGTCCTGACAGAAGGTAAACCTCTGCCCCAATCTCAAGTCTTTTGCAGCTTCTACCAGGTTTTCCACCAGGATTGCCCTGTATTTAGCTCCATCCATCTTCCCATCAACTCTGACCAGCTTACTTGTCCCTGCTGAAGAAAAGTATCCCCTAGAGCATAATGCTGCCACCACCATGTTTAACGGTGGGGATGGTGTGTTCAGGGTGCAGTGTTAGTTTTCTGCCACAAATAGCGCTTTGCATTTAAGCCAAAAAGTTCAACTTTGGTCTCATCTGACCAGAGCACCTTCTTCCACATGTTTACTATATTCCCTACATAGCTTGTGGCAAACTGTAATTGGGACCTCTCGTGGCTTGCTTTTAAAAATGGTTTTTCATAAATGACAGATTTGTGGAGTACATGACTATTATAGTGTGGACAGATTCTCCCACCTGAGCTGTGGATTTCTGCAGCTCTTCTAGAGTACCTGGGCTGTCAGTTTAGGTGTACACTATGTCTTAGTAGGTTTGCAGTTGTGCCCTGCGCTTTCCATTTTCAGATGATGGATTGAACAGTGCTCTGTCAGATGTTCTACAACGTTATCCCTGACCTGTCTGGTGTGTTCCTTGGTTTTCATGATGCTATTTAATCACTAATATTCTCTAACAAACCTCTGAGGCCTTCACAGAACAGCCATAATTATAGTGAGAATAAATTGCAAACTTTTTATCAATCAGGTGACTTCTGAGGCCACACTGGATTTTATTTAGGTGTATCAGAGTACAGGGGGCTGACTACAAATTCTTCAAACACTTTTCAGATTTCAATTTATTAAAAATGTTGAAAACCATGTAGTATTTTCTTTTCACTTCATGCCTACCTTCTACATTTTGTTGGTCTATCACATAAAATCCCTATAAAATACATTAAGTTTGTGGGTGTAACGTCAAAAAATGTGGAAAAGTTCAAGGCGTATGAATACTTTTTCAAGGCAGATAAAGTAAATACAAAGCACTTACCAATGTATTGTGATTGTCCATATTGCCTCCTTTGCTGGCTGGATTCATTTTCCATCGTATGATATACTGCTTGTATCCAGGGGTTACAGCCACCCTGCAATCCAGCAGAGGTGGCCATGCTTGCACAATATTGGAAAAAATGCCAGCCATTGTGGAGGCTGGAACCACAAGATTGTGCATAGGCTTGCTCCCATTCTGGCCACCTCGTATCTGTGCTTCAGCTGTAGATATTACCCCCTGAAAACACGCAGTGTATACTGCAATCAAAAAATGAATCAAGCCAGGAAAAGAGGAAATATGGACATTCACAATACATTAGTAAGTGCTTTGTATTAATTTTCTTTACATGATGAATGGCATTTTCTGAAGTGAGACAACCCCTTTAAGGTTCTTAAATCTGTGTAGTTGTGAACCTTGTAGTGCTGGGGTCCTGGGACTAAATCCAACTAAACAAAACACTTGCATGAAGTTTCTCTGAGTTTGGGATGGTACTCTGATTTCCTCCCACACTCTAAAAGTAAAAACATGATAGGTTAATTAGCATCCTCTGAGTTCGGAACTAATATATTAATGTTTGCGATAGGGAAATTAGATTGTGAGTCCATATTGGAGACAGGGACTGGCTTAAATGTTAATGATCTGCTGTATTATTGCCATGAGCATGAGCCGTTAAAGTTGTGTTGAAGCCTAATGTACTCAGTGGTCTTCAAACTATAGTTGTTTCATGCCCTTGAACTCTATTATGTCGGAGAAGGGTGTACTATGCAGCATATTACTGTAGCTTCAAGTCACTTTCATAATGAATAATGAACTCCCACTCACGTTACAATATTTCTCATGAAAATACATAACATTACTTAAGATTTCGACAAGTTCACAAGACTAGAGTGTAGAGGTAGAAGAGCTGGAATCAGCTCTGTGGAACATTTTCTTTAATGAATACACATGAATGGTACATATTCATCATGTACAATAAGGTACTAGTGCAATAAGCTCAAGGAGGCATCAAGAAAACTATGCTGTTGAGTTCCACACTTGCATTGATGATGCTCTGATGCATTTCTGTGGCTACTATAACAAACTATAGGAAATAATTAAGACATTTTTGCTTTAATCCTGCAAGGATTGCTGTCACATGATGGAAACTCCGTAGCTATTTGGTTTTTTGGCAGACTTCTCAGCTAGTTATATTGATAGCTTTGAAGTTTCTTTCAGTATGTCATGTGAATAAGATATTTATGATTATTCAGAATACTTTGTCTTCCCAAATTACATTTCCTTAAATCACTTTTGAAGCAGAAAATATAAGATTTGTTCTCTTGTCAAGAGAAAAGTTGTATTAAAAAAATATTAGGTTAATTTTCCGTAAAGATTTGAGATCTGAGCTCCTGAATGTGGATCGAGATGAATGGAAATATCTGTGAGAAAGGTGTAAAGAAATAATTAACACATGAAAGAGGTCTTCCACTTATACGTGCATATTCATGTACAGTCTCTAGGAATAAATGACCATATATTAATACAGTTTTTATTTGCAGTAGGGTAAGGGAGGGTACATGTTCTTCTAGTGGTTGATATATAAGATTCTTTGAAAAGTGGTGGTGAACATTGGAGGTTGCTGCTATCCTCAACAGTTATGCATGTATTGGGGGATACACTAGACACTACATCTCTCCTTCAGACTAGTGTGTCTTTCAGCAGGTATGACTGTCTTCAAATCTTCAGCAAATCCACTGTGTCTGGATCCGGTCTAACACATTTCTTGATACACTGGTTGCTAATTCATTAGAGGATTCATGTTTCAACAAATGAACCACCTTAATGATTTATACAGGGATATGTTTGGTACCTTTTGAAGATATAAAATTACAAAGAAAGGGGCCATGGCACTCCAATAAGAGAGAGCTTCAGGCACAGTGTGATGCTGGTGATGCATGGCCGTTGGCATCTCTCACCTTCCCTGCTGCGATCTATTCCTCTCAGACTCACCCAAGCACCTTCCTCCTGTACTTGTTTGTGTGCTCCCATCTTTTAAAGGGCTGTCCCCAGCCTATGACTGCATTCCCTTGGGTATACATGTTACCTTGTCCTATGAGCAATAAGACTCCTACATTGTCTATTTTCTGCATAGGTGAGCTGCTATTCTTTATTCTGTTCTGGGCCTCTGCCTAATAACCATATTGACACTGTACCACCTGCCGTGACCTATTATTTGTTTTACTGTATTGTTAAAATTCTGCCTGTCTTGGCTTTGGCTTGTCCTCTGGCTATGCTTCTGCCTGTTGCCCTTGTGCCATGTACTGGTGTCTCTTGACCTGCCTGTGTCCACAGCCTCTGAATGGAGACTACTCCTAGAGCTAGTGGCCTACTGGTCCCTGCAGAAAAGTTCAGATCCACATACATGGGTGAAAGGGAAAACACTAGGGAAGGAGACCACCTTGACAATATCATCAGGAGTAACCTCAAGTCAAATCTGTTTAGTAGCACAGTGGGTCTGTGTTACACCCCTATAAATAAACCCTCAGGGCTCATGCACACGACCACATGTATTTTGTGGTCCGAAAAAAACAGATCCACAAAAAAAAAAAACTGAATGAACACAGAAAGACAATATGGTCATGTGCATGAGCCCTTATAGATACTTCTTCATGTTGTTTGATTGGGTTCCAATTTGGATCCATAATGCAATTCAAAAAAGTGTCAAATGTAAACTTCTGCTATCATTGGACGAGTCTTCCACCTGGAGCAGGAGTCATGCTCCAAATAGTGGGAAGCAAGTAACAATTCCTCTTCGCTCCATGTAGGGGTGATGCAGTTGTGAAGTCACACCAAAATTGGTAAGGGAACATTTCAGATAGAACTCTAGTTACGCCACTGCATTTTCCTATTCCATTACAGGAATAGAAAAAGAAAATAACAATGATGCTGAATCCAATGCATGATGAACACCAATAACTCCCCACCGTCTCCATTGGCTATAATGAATTCTATCATGTTTCTGTCATGGTCTCATTCCATCATTTTACTAGAAAAAAGCAGAGCAGTATGCTCCTCTATTTTTTTCATCATTTTGGCAGAATCTGTGATGGAGGCTTCTGATGGAACGTCTGACACAGATGTGAACCTAGCGTAAGGTTGACTTTGAGCTGGGAATTTTGAGTGTGGTAACCTTTTTTCATGCTGTGGGAAGAATTCTGCATATTCCAACACTAGCAATGTTCTTCAGTGAAGGGGGTACATTGAATAAAGCCATTATGCCTCACATAATGAGTTGTGAACGTAAAATAATCCCTCCTAACTAATATTACAGTGATTTTAATCCCATTCTTGGCTTTTTCCCAGTAGTTAATAAATATTCTGTACAGTACATTTCCTTTGAAAGTGAAACAGTGTAGCAGGTGTTAAAATAACCAGATTACCTTCATAAGGTAAAGCCTTATATTGTGATATTATTTCCAACAAATAAACCATATGCAATCTATTCACTTTATAGTAACACAGTAACATAACTCTTAAGGCTGAAAAGGAGACATCTTTCCATCCAGTTCAACCTATTATCCTACAAAGTTGATCCAGAGAAAGGCAAAAAAACCCATGAGGTAGAAGGCAATTGCTTTCCATCTCCAAGCAGGCAATCACAACTCCCTGGATCAACAATCCATCTCTAGTAACTATAACCTTTAATATTATTACCCTCCAGAAATACATCCAGACCCCTCTTGAACTCTTTATGAGTTCACATCACCACCTCCTCAGGCAGAGAGTTCCATAGTATCACTGCTCTTACCGTAGAGAATCCTCTTCTATGTTTGTATAGAAACCTTCTTTCCTGTAGATGTAGAGGATGTCCTCTTGTCATAGTCCTGGGAATAAATAGATCCCCATACTGCCTCCTGATGTATTTATACATAGTTATTAGATCTATCATCAATTATATTCTTTCTATACTGAATAACCCTAATTTTGTCTTGTCACGAGGATCTATGCCCCTTTTGATGCAACCCATAATCTTATTGGCCTTGGCAGCAGATTCCTGACATTAGTTGCTACAGTTAAGTTTACTATCAACTAAAATTCCTAGGTCATTTTCCAATGTTACCCAATGTTTTACCATTTAGTACTGATGATTTGTATTTTCCATTCCCATGTGCATAAACTTGCATTTGTCAGTGTTACCCAGTGTTTTACCATTTAGTATGTACTGGTGACTTGTATTATTCCTTTCCATGTGCATAACCTTACATTTGTCAGTTTTAAACCTCATCTGACACTTCTCTGCCCAAGCATCCAATCTATCCAGATCCTTCTGTAGCAGTATACTGTCCTCTTCTGTGTTAATTACTTTAGACTGTTGAGTGTCATCTGCAAAAATTGATATTTTACTGTGCTAGCCTTCTACAAGATCATTAATACATATATTGAATAGAAGAGAGCCCAATACTGACCCCTGTGGTACCCCACTAGTGACAGTGACCCAATCTGAGTGTGTATCGTTAATAACCAGACTCTGTTTTCTATCACAGGGCCAGTTACTTACCCACATACAGACTTTTTCTTCCAGCCCAAGCATTCTCATTTTGTGTAACAATCTTTTATGTGGCACCGTGTCAAATGCTTTGGAGAAGCCAAGATATATGACATCCATTGACTCACCACGGTCAAGTCTAGAACTTATCTCCTCATAGAAACTGCTTAAATTAGTTTGACAGGACCGACCCCTCAGCCATGCTGATATTTCATTATTTGCTTATTTTCATTGAAGTATTCCAAGATAGCATCTCTTAGAAAACCTTCAAACAGTTTACCCACGACAGATGTTATACTTACCGGCTTATAGTTTCTGGGCTCAGATTTTGACCTCTTTTTGAATATTGGCACTACATTTGCTAGGTGCCAATTTTGTGGACCAGACCATATCATTATAGAGTCCTTAAAGGGGTTGTCAAAGTTATTTTTATACATGACCTATCCTCAGGATAAGTCATTAATATCAGATCAGCGGGGGTCTGACACCTGGCACCCCTGCCAATCAGCTGGTTGAAGAGAAGGCTGTGCTTGTGCGAGTGCTGCCTTCCCTTCATTATTTATCTGCTCGATGAGCAGATGTAATTACGAAAAGCCGTGCCATTCACTTCTAAGGGACTGCTCTTTCCTATTCAAGTGTATAGCAATGAGCCATCCCATTTAAATGAATGGGATGGCTTAGGTGTAATTACACCTGTTCCCCGCTGATGTTGTGATAACAAGCAGGTAAACAATGAAGAGAAGGCAGCATTGGCATGGCACACGCCTTCTCTTTAACCAACTGATCAGTGGGGGGCAGGGAGTCAGACCCACGCCAATCTGATATTGATGACCTTTCCTGAGGATAGGATTGTTCTATTAAGGGTCAGCCCTTCTTTTCTGCAAAATGCCGGTATCCGTGTTTTGTGGATCCGAAATTTGTGGATGACAAAACACCTGATCATGTGCATGAGCCCTTAGGGTTAGTTTTACTCTCTTTGGCCATGAATCCCTCTGTCTCCAGCTTGGCTACCTTTATCTTTTACATATTCTTTTTTTCCTTATAGATAACGACCACTATGGATCTTTGAGGAAGGTTGCCGGTGATACCTCAAATATACACCAACACTAAAAAGTATTTAATCAGAATCTACTTTGTTGTCAAGAGCCAATACTTGAGGACATTTAATTTTCTTTCTCAAGCCAATACAGAAACTGTATAATATCTTCAGATGCCTAAGAACAGTAAGGTAGCTAAAAGAGAGCTGGATGATGATGTTGTGGATTCTGTTAAGGATCTGCTGTCCAATGAAGACTCATGTGAAGAAAGCTTTAAGAAGAGTGAGCTGATGGTCCAGGATGAGTTGGACAAAGACAGAGATATTGAAGATGGATCTGATATTGATGATGAAAGACCAGCCTGGAACAGCAAAGTACAGTATATCCTTGCTCAAGTTGGCTTTTCCGTTGGCTTAGGAAATGTGTGGAGATTCCCGTACTTATGCCAGAAAAATGGAGGAGGTGAGAAATAAATATGCTTTTATCAGTTATAGGGAGTTTTTCAGCAATTTGTACCATGAAAAACTGCTTAAAGGGCTAGGTAGGGGCTGGAGAAAGCAGTACAAACATATCTTTTGCGGCGCTTTATTATCAGGAGTACAGTGAATAACGTCTATTCTGCCAGGCATTGCTCTTGCAAGTGTCCAGGAGACAGAACTTCACTGTGAAGTACCCTTTGAATTAAGCTGCTTCAAAGCCCCTCCCCTGTCCTCTTAGTAACAGCTGCAACCAGGACTTCACCGTAGCCACCACTCAGAGTAGAGAGGAGGTACTGTAAAGCAGCTGAGAGCAAAGAGCATTTCACAGTGAAGCTCCACTTGGCATTTGCAGGAGCAGAATCTGACAGAATAAAAGTTAATATTGACAGTACTCCTGATAGTAAGTCTCTAAAAGGTATATACTATAGCACTATTGGCTGATATACATGGTGACATGGTCAAAACAGACTCTCTTTAAATTATCAAGTAATGGCTCTATGTTGTTCATATTGATTATGGATGGAGAAAAGAACAGAATGAAACATGCACAGGATAGTAACAAAATCCTGTTTTAACAAATCATTTTTGTGTCACACATGACAGTGACAGGCATTATACAGTAAAAACAAATCTGTTTTTGGATTAAGTGCATCTGTTACTGTGATTCCTCTGCTTTATTTAATGGTATATCATGCTTGTTATATTAGGCTCTGTTCAAACTATTTGTTGGGAGGTCTATTTCCATTTAACTAAAAACTAGCTTGAAGTTAAAAGACAAAAAAGCTGTACTCTGGCCTTCTGGAACCACCATTTCTTGACTAATATAGTTGCAAAAGTAGAAGGCATCTGGCACTCGAGATAAAATCCAAAAACTTTTATTTTACTCCTAAGTGCTAGATGCAACTGACTTTGTACTTGGGGGTCAACCCTGTTAGTCCATGCATGGAGATATTTTTTTTCTCCCTCTAAGGAGGACTAGGTGAGCTGATCCACACTTTTTTCTTATCTTTATCATGACTAGTATACATATAAGGTTACATTTTTGTGTTTTTAGAAGCCTCATAACCAGAAAAGTTAAAGGCAGCATGTCATGCTGAACATGGTGTCTAATCTGCAAGCAGCATGTTATGGAGCAGGAGGAAGCTAACTAGATTGATATACAGTTTTGCATGAAAGGATTTAGAGTAACTTGTGATTTAAACAATTCATTTTCAGCTCATTTTTAAATTAGTCCAGAGGGCAGTCCTACTCAGTGATTGACAGTTATCTCCCTATGACTGTTCCCTCAGATATAGCTGTCAATCACTAAGAAGAACTGCCCACATGACTCCAAAGCATAGAAAAAGCAGAGATTTAAATTAATAAAATGAGTTATACTAAATAATTCCTCACAGTCTATGTATCAGTCTGCTCAGCATATTCTTTGACAGGCAGTTTAAAGATTTGCCACATTTATTACGGTGGCTCAGGCCGGATGATAAATGTGGTGCATGGCTAGACATTTTTGTCTAACTTTACACCATCTATTCATTGACTTACTGTGCAGTGCTACTGCATGTTAAATCACATCCTTTTCCTCCCTCTAATCACTGAAATGTAATTAATGATTTGATGGTAGTTTTTACGCCAACACCAAAAACATATCACTGATAGCAAATATAAAACTTTTAATGAATATCAAATTAAAAAAGGAAAAAACAAATGGTCTCAAATCATTATTTCTACATATAGGCCTCAAAGTTATTACTAAGAAGATAAAAAATGTCAGAAGGTAGGTGGATAAATAATATTGGGAAAGGGAGGGGAATAAGGAAATTACTTTCCCTAATACTTGCCCTAAAGATACCTCTAGGTGTTACCATACCATCAGGGTGTTACTCCGTGTGCAGGGACATCTTTAGAGTAAGTATTAGGAAAAGTAATTTTTTTATTCCCCCGAATAAATTATTTATTTCCCTACCTCCTGACGACATTTTTTAAAATCTCCTCCTAAGCCATGTTCCCCTCTAGCAGAGACATAGTGGTTTATTTACATTTGCTCCATAAAAAGGTCCAAAACTTGATGTTACTTTTGGTTTGGATTTACTAATAATTAGACAGTGAATATTTAGACTATACAATCTAAAACTATGACTGATTTGTCAAGTGGTTGATGCTAGATGATAAATCTGGTGCACATTTAAGCTTTCTAGTCTAAAATTAAACCTGTTAATTGGCTTACTTTACATCACAATTATGGACCAAGACTTTGAAGCATTTTTTGGTGCAAATTGTTGCACCTCAAGCCTTGCCACTTTCCCACTAAGGCCTCGTCCACATTTCATTGTCAGTGACACATCCGTGAAAAAAAGCGTACGTGTTTCATTTGTGAAGCTGTCCGTGAAGGATCCGTGGTTGGTCCGTGTGTTCGTTTTTACCATCCGTGTGGCATCCGTATTTCACTGACGTTGCTCCGCTGAAAATTGATTTCCAAAGAATCTCCTATTAGTCATCAGTGAAAAACGGACGCATCACGGACACAACACGGATGTGTGATTTTCATGGACCTATAGACTTCAATGGGTGTGCTTGGTCCGCATCATGGATCAAAGTAGTGCGTGTCCCCGTGATTTTTTTACTGACCCACGGTCAGTAAACAAATACTGAAATGTGAACAGATACATTTAAATCAATGGGTGCGTGTGGTGTCCGTGAAAAATGCGGACAGCACATGTCAGTGAAAAACGGAAATGTGGACGAGGCCTAAGTCATGCCTTCTTTATATAAGGCAGAAAACGTTTCTGAAACACTTAATAAATGTAGTGCTCAGCATGTAGTTTTGTGGTGCAAATTACACCAGTAAATCTGGCCCACTATGCCCACAAAATGTGCCAACATGTAGGTGCAATATCATTAATAATTGTGGGTCACTTTTTACATAGAGAGCTATAGTACTTTACTTGTTTTTGCGTCTCCTTACACATTTGACTGCATAAATTCTTCACATACAAAAATTGTCTAAAAGAATATTTCCCTGATACCGTGCCATACAACTGCTTCCTAGAGAGCCACAAAGTGTGCCTGCAGCTATGTAACATCGAACCGTAGGGATCCATGTACAGGCTTTGTATGCATGAAGTGTAATTATCATATTTCTCTCATAGCATGTGGCTAATGACCCGGCCTTCTCAGAGGGCAAGGTGTATGGCACCACTGTCAATCAGCTGTGAACACTGTGTCTTCTTCAAAGTTCACTTCCATGCCATCTCTTTTGTAGTGGCAGTCCAGTGTAATTATAATTTCCTCTTCCATTTACATGAATGGGACAAGCAGTTGTAATTACACTGCACCGTCGTTACAAAGGAGACGTTACGAACATCACAACTTCTTAAAATATCTGATTAGTGGGGTGACAGGAGTCAGACTCATGCTGATCTAATATTGGTGACTATCCTGAGAATAGTTCATCAATAATATGATACTGCACAACCTGTTTAATGTTAAATTACTATATATACATACATTGGCCCTGATTTATCATTCCTTCACTACAGAATTCTAGCTTCAAAAAGTTGAAAAACAGGGCTTGTGCAACTTTTTACACTCGCTTGCACAAACATTTTGCATTTTTACACCACTCACTCCAGTTTTGTAATGCAGGTGGGAAAGTGGTTGTGGTTAGCTATGTTAATGAATTTCAATCCAGAGTTATCATTCATCATTTTTAAAAAAGTCGCAATCTCACTCCAGTAGGAAGGTGGAGTAGGAAAGCTTCAGTAGCCAGTCTAGATAAAAGTGTTAGGTTTAAAGATAAGAAAAAATTATCAAACAATCTATAACATTTTATAAATGTGGCATAAAGTAAGCCGATGCATACTCAAGCAAAACTGACTTCAAATATTACCCTCATGATAAATCCCCCTCCCCCCATTGACTCTAAAAGGTTGACAATGGTTTAAGGAATAATATCGCCTGTTTTTTTGTGTTTGTTTTTGTTTACTCATTTTGTGTTTATAAAAATCTTTGCTCAAATTTATGTTTCCACCATGAAAATGGAGTAGAGCATAGGGTTAATTTTGTCTAAATTTGTATGATCCCCTAAATTGTTTTTATATTTCTTCTAGGTGCATATCTGGTGCCATATTTAATACTATTATTAGTTATTGGAATTCCGCTCTTTTTTCTGGAGCTATCTGTCGGGCAGAGAATACGAAGAGGAAGCATTGGAGTTTGGAATTACATTAGCCCAAAAATGGGTGGAATTGGATTTTCAAGCTGCATTGTAAGTATTCTTGTATGTTTTAGCAAATTTTAATCTCCCCACAGTTAACAGAAGTATGAAATAATGGGATCCAGGCAACAGGAGAGTAGCTAGGAGTGACTAAAGGGAGATATTCTTCAGGTGATGGGGGAAAACAAGTCAGTCTGCCTTGGCCAAGATATTTAGGTACAAGGTTGGAGAAATATACCAAATTATTGCCCTGGGTGCTGAAGAGCCTAGCAATAACTCTGCATCCAGTAATAATTGCTAACAAGAAACTGCATACCAAAAGATTTTCTCCAATTTCTGGTATGTCAGTAGATTATGGTGAAGGTCAGGAAGTTAATACTCTGAACAAAAGGGTCCAGTGCTCAGTGAGAAGCTAGATCAAAGGTGATCAGCTTTGAGTCATGCATCTGAAAAGGTTGTGCCTCAATAAAGCAATAGCAATAGTGCATTCCTGAGTCAGAACCAAAGGGCCCCAGCAGTTGTCTGAGCACCTTTGCTCACAACATGGGTAGCAAGGTCACTTAAGCATAAGTTCATCTCTGGTTACTCTACTGTTCTCTACCTGAAAGTGAGGTTCTTTTGCCCAGTATACCAGGGTTTGCGCCATTGAACAGTTTTGCAGCCTTCCTTCAGAGAATGCTAACAATGTCCTACTGAAAGTCACAGTGTTTTTCTTCTTCATTAGGATCACCGATACCAATGTCTTTACAACTATTCCTTTAAAAAATGTTCACAAAATCCCTTATGCGTTTTGGATGATTAAACATGTCCTTACTCAGCTAAGGGTAAGGATGTCTAATTGTCCAAAAAGAGTAAACATTTTTAATGAAAATATCTTCAATGAAGATATCCTGACAGACTTAGGATTTTTTTTGCATTGACTGAAGACATATAACTGTGAGGTACTTGCACTTATTCTATAGTGAGCTGATCAAAGTTTATTTTTTCTCATATTTTGATTGTTATGTTCATACTGAGCCCTGTAGCTTCCCCTAAAGTCAAGTACTGCATTATGACTAATGGTACATATAAAAGCAGACAAACACTACATGCAGCAGCATACTGTACAAGCAAAAAAGCATTGTGTGTATGCATATTTGGGGTTAATTGTGCACAATTTGTCAGTTATCATAAAGCTTTTTCTAAAGGTAGTCAGTAGATTTTACTACTTCTCCCTCCTCTCGCTCCATCTGATCTTTTATTTATTCTAGTTCTAGTAATTCTGCTTAGCACCTTCACAGCTTCATTATCTGAATTTACATGATCTGCAGATATGGAGCTAGTAAAAAGAATATTATGTAGCTTTGTAGTAACCAGGGGCGTAGCTATAATGGGATGCAAAGGCAGCAGTCGCTACCTGGCCCAGGCGCCTGAGGGGCCCAAAGACCCTTGTGGTGCATAAGAAGACACTGGTATTATAGAAGGTGCACGCTGGTCAAGTTACACCTCTGGCTGGAGGGAAGGGTTTAGGTCAAGAATTTGGCATGGGGGTGTTCATGCCAGGGGAGGTTATGTCCTCCCCTGCACTTTGCCACAAAGCACTGAGGGTAGGGGGGCCCAAGCTTAACTCTTACACCAGGGCCCATGAGCCTTTAGCTATGCCCCTGGTAGTAACCATGTTTAAAAAGACATGGATTGCACGTCCACATGCTGCTATTCTGTTATAAACATATGTTTTGATCAAAATACATAGGTCCACTTACCATATCATTGTGGACTTATTTGAGTGGGCCCCTACACTAATCTGGCACAGCACTAGAGATGAGCGAATCATCCAAAATTCGCTTCGCCGAATGTTCGTCGAATTTTTCAAAAGATTCGTACTTCATACGAATCTATTCGGCCGAAGCTGCGTACAAATCATACATTATTATGTAGTGTTCTGCGAACATTCGCGCACTAATAACGAACATACAATTGTTAAAGGTACGCAACTTATGTGAACACGTACGCATGTGCGTACAAATTGCGTATGAATCCTCAGCATACTATTGGCTAGCGATTGCGTAATACGCAGGCACGCACGACGCTAGGCTTTGCTGGAGCGGAATGGTAGCGCATGAGAAACGCTCTGAGTCTGACCCCTGGCTACATGATACTGTATCAGCAGAAGAAAGCACATCATCCGGCTGTGATTGAGATGAGTATGCCATCCACTCCACTAGCTCATCCACTTTCTCCTCCACTAAAATTTTGCGCCTTGGTGAGTTAGCCTGTTGGAACAGTGGCCAACTTTTATGAATTCTACAAGTAGAAGCTCTGGCTACAGGTCCTTTGCCACTGCTGCCCTGTTCCACCTTCTCCTTTTTTTTGGAGCTCGAGGTCTGGCTGGAACCCTTTTGCTTTTCCATGCCAGACATTTTCACTTGACTGTGGCCCTGCAGCTGATCTTTGTCTCTCTCCCTGTCTCTCTCCCTATCTCTCTCCCTGGCTGATTAATTACTTGCACTGGCCCCGCACTGACCCTGCACGAGCCCTGATATGTATTATGTATGCCCAGAACAATTACACCACAATTCAGTTCAGAAACTTCAGAACTTCACAGACAGTGCTTCTGCTCGTCTCAGCAGTCGCAGCACAACTGATGTCACAGGCTTACCGAGCCCATGAGCCAATCAGAGCAAGCCCTTCCCACTAGGTCAGGTGACCGCTTTCTTCCTGGGCTTTTTGCCGCCTATTTTCGCACGAATAACGAACATACAGTAAAAGTTCGCTAATTAACTGAATTCGTACGCATCAGCGTATAAAGTAACTTATACGTAGCATTAGCGTACAATTCATCGGGCTAGTACGTACCGTATGCGTACAAAGCTTTAAGAACAATTTCGAATCGAACGGAGCGAATCTGAAAAAAATCCGGATTCGCTTTGTAGTGGAAAATAGATTCACTCATCTCTACACAGCACCACATGGTGACCATTGCTACCACAGCAAATCAACACCCCTACTGAAAGACTAAGCTTGACGGTGGCTTGACGGTGTGCTGTACGCATCTTTTGCAGCCCCATAGAAATGAATCGGTCCTCATCTGAGCCGCAAAACATGCCGAGGAAAACGCCCGTTTGAATGTAGCCTTAACAGACTGGTACTGAAGGGGAGAGGACCTGGTCTGTGAGAACAATCTACAAGGGTGAGGGGAAAGACCGAGTGGGTGAGGGTAAAAGCTGTTCATCTGGCTGTGTGGTGGCAGGCTTTCCTGAAGAGGTGGGTTTTCAGATGCTTTTGAAGGTTTGGATGTGCTAGGATATAGAGTTCCAGAGTAGGGGAGATGCACATGAGAAATCGTGTAGGCAATTGTGTGAGAAACAGACGAGAGGAGAAGGAGGATGATATAAATGGCCACCCCACCAATCAGCTATTTGGCTACGGCAACGGCATTCGGATACAGCTTAGAGAGGGTACTGGCTCTCCTTAGGGAGACCGGCTGTGTATGGAGACATAGTGGCAATGCCTCTACATAACTTCGGTGGATCCACCGCCAGCTCAGGGGCTTATTAAAATTGGCGTCTAAGATACTGGTCTAAATGAATGACCCCCTAATTCTTTATGGAGTTCATCAGTAAGAGGGGAGGCCCACAATTCATCGTGACTGTCCCTTCTGCTGTGGCATGACGTACAGGCCACATGTTGTACATTTTTTAAAAAAACAATATTAGTCACAATTAATCAGGAATGTTTCCCTTTATCATTAGTTTTTGTTCTTTCCGTACATTTTTACTCATACACTTGTCTTATTTTGCAGGTCTGCTTGTTTGTGGCGCTGTACTACAATGTCATCATAGGATGGAGCCTGTTTTACTTCTCACAGTCCTTCCAGCATCCTCTGCCTTGGGACCAATGCCCTTTGGTGAAAAATGCTTCATATACCTGTGAGATATTACCATATGCTCTATTTACTTGGATTAAAGAGTCAAACTAGTGCAAACTAGTAAGCAGATAGGAAATCTATAGTCAACGTCCATTAATATAGTAACAGAATGTATTGCAACACATGATCATGTACCGTACTATCATCACTGCAAAATAAACTTTTTAAATGTTTATTTGTCCCAGGAATAAAATTGAACATTATTTTATTTTCAGATCTATAGTTCTGTTTTGATAAGTTTAATCATTTATAGAGACAGGAGTGCCATTTTACTATTAACAGAGCTTCTGCTTCTTTTGGTAGCAGTCATAGAGTTAAATGAAAAGATTCTAGTAACCTGCACCACTAGGGGGAGCTAATACAAGTCATGTCTACAGTTTCATTATTGAGTTAAAATAGCAGTATTAATCTGTTGCAATATACTCGCCCTAGTGGCAGAATGTTAGTATGGATGTGTAAAGTGAGACGATTTGGATCTCTTTATCAGAAAATGCATATTATGTGTTTCATATCTTGGAGGAATGGTACCATTAAAACTACAGTTTTGTCATGTTTCAGATATCGAACCTGAATGTGAAAAAAGTTCTGCAACTACATATTACTGGTACAGAGAAGCATTAAATATTTCCAGCTCAATCTCAGAAGGTGGAGGACTCAACTGGAGGATGACTCTATGTTTACTAGCTGCATGGATTATGGTGTGTCTTGCCATGATCAAAGGCATTCAGTCTTCAGGCAAAGTGAGTATATCAGAGCCTTCCATATTGACAACAGGTTTATAGGTCCATAAAAGGGGTAGGGAAATATTAATCCCATAGAATTATGACTTAATTTATATTTCCAATATGTTATTGTGATAAAACATCTGTGAGAGCTGGTGTAGTCATTGTAGGTAAGACAGGTCCCAGTCATTTAGACCATGTGAAGTATTTGGTCAGTACATATCATAGGAATTTGCCAAAACCAGCAGTGGAATGTACATGGAAAGAGACCTGTATAATGAAAAGATTCATACATCTGTGTTTTAGTTCCCCTCCGGATTTTGACAAATACTGATGAAAAGTACTGGCTCACAATCACTAATGGAAATCACTGATGAAATACTGACCAAACACTGAAGCCTTGTCCACATTTTCAGTTTGACGTCTGTGTAAAAAAGTGTCTGTGTTTCATCCGTGAATATATCCGTGAAGGATGCGTGTTTGGCCTGTGTGTCCGTTTTTACCCTCTATGTACCACCCGTAATCCACGGATGCTGCTCAGCTAAAAATAAATTTCCAGAGCATCTCGTATCAGTCTTCAGTGAAAAACGGACGCAACACAGATACCATCTCTGTTATGTCTGTGATTTTCACTGACCCATAGACTTCAATGGATGTGTTTGGTCTGCATTATGGTCCGCAGTATGTCTCTGTGATGTCTCCCACTGTCAGTAAAAAATACTGATGTGTGAACAAACACATTCAAGTCAACGGGCACGTATGCTGTCCACAGAAAATGTGGACAGAACAAGTCAATAAAAAAGGGAAATGTGGATGAGGCCTGACTATGTTAAAGCTGTCTAGGCATTGGCCTAAAAAGAGAAAAGTGTCTAATTTGTAGAAAGATGCGCCAAGTCTATCAAACAATGTGCGCAACTGTGATAAATTTGGCACGTTCTGTTAGTGCCTATGTTTATGGGTACAGCCATATGTATGGTAAATGCTGCAGATTTTCTGACACAGAGTTGCGTGCAGAAAATCTGCACAGTGGGTAATATTTAAAAAATGTCTTCTAATCTCCGCAGAAAGTGTCTGCACTGGAATTCACATAGAACTTGACATGTGGTGTGAATTTTACATTTACAGCATGTCAGTTTAATGTTTGAGGATATCTGCCGTGGATTTCACCCTTTGCAGTGCAGAGGTTGAATTTTGCATCAGTGTGTGGCAACACTCTTAGACAGCTTTAGTAACTATGGGCCAGTGTTCCCAGCAAACAAATCTTAAAACTGACAATGACTACAGTCATTGTAGAATGATTAAAACAGTCAGGGGACAAATCTACTATAATAAATGTAATTATGACACTCATCCTAAGGATCCCTGTCTACTCATTCTGGGGCAGCTATGCTGGCTTACTTCCAAGGATCAGACTGAAACCTGCAGCGATCCCAGGAATGCTTAGGATAGGACTGTGACAAGGACTAATATATTCTGTATTTGTCCTCCACAGGTCATGTATTTCAGTTCTCTTTTTCCATATTTGGTTCTTACCTGTTTCCTTGTACGAGCTTTGCTGTTAAACGGCTCAGTTGATGGCATCCGGCACATGTTCACCCCAAAGGTAAGAGTATAAGTATCATTTTGAGTCCTTTGATCCTTTTTCCCCCTTTTTGTCTCTCTGTATGTTCTGAAAAAAATATCAGTAAGCGATTCCATTCACACGACCGTATTTTGTTTTCCGTGGTCCGTTCCGTTTTTTTGCGGCACCGGTATGTGGAAACCTTCATTTCAATGGGTCCGCAAAAAAAACGGAAGGGTTACTCCGTTTGCATTCCGTTTCCGTATGTCGCGATTTCCCGTTCCGCCCAAAAAGATAGAACATTCCTATTCTGTCCGTTGTGCTGACAAGGATAGGCATTGTTACCCAATGGTCCGGCAAAAAAAACGGACACGGATGCCATACGGAACGTCATCCGGTTTTTTTGCGGATCCGCAATTTGCGGACGGCAAAAACACCATACGGCGCTGTGAAGATGAAAGCCTACAACTGTCAGAAAGAGACAACCCAAGCTTTGTTAAACTCCTGAGTGGCAAATTGCCATCTATAAATCTGAGACGCCTGTCATAATTGAAAATGCTCCTCATAAAGCTGCTCTGACTGTAAGACTCTGTTCAAACCAGGTTCGATTGGTTCATATGGTACATCCGACATACACATTGGTAAAATCTGGGCACGTGCACCTGTATGGCATAGTGTTTCATACATCTGAATATTAGCCATTGTATAGCTATCTTATTTTATACTGGCTACCCTTGTATTATGTAGGCTATATGGCTATGTGCTTGTATACCGTACCTTCCATGTGTGTGAGTAAAGGACACTCTTTTGCAATACGCACAATCCATATGGCACACATATCTGATTTTCTCTGTGTACACAGTGGATTTGTAAAGCAAACATAACACGATCAGAGTAATAGTTCTAATTGGATTTCTGGTGCATGATGTGTAGTGTCCTATGATCCTGTAAAGTGTCCTTTGATACTGTAGAGGTTTCCCGCAGTGTTAAATACTGTATACCTTGTTAGGGTTTCAATCCATGTCTACAGTATACATTTACCATAAATACTGGGAAAGCTCCCACTAAATGGACCCATAGACCCACATAGTGTTCTTTTGACCTCTATTTGGTGGTAGCTAGAGATCAGTACATTTTCAGAAAGTTCAATTCGGCTACTTCGTCACATTTTACATCAAAAAATTGCTTGATACGAATTACTTAGTCACAACCACATTTTTTGTAAGTAGCGGATGCAATGACAGGGAGCTGCGATAGCGCCGCCCCAGTCATTGTACCCCTTAGACGCCGCGTTCATACATGATCGCGGCATCTGAGTGCAAAAACAGTGTAAAATTAACATTAAAAAAATGAAATCAAACTTACTGCCTCCTTTTGCTCGGGATGGGCTGGCCACCACCATCTTGCTTGAAGATCTGGCACAAAATCTCGCCAGCCGGTGTGGTGACGTCATACATCACCATGCACTGGATTTCGGCCGAGGTAAGTATGATTTTTTTGTTTTTACACTATTTCAGGTTAAATTAATTCGCTAACACGAAGCACGAGGAAATTCGGCTTCGAGGCGAATCGAATTTATCCTGAATTTTGGATCGAATTCCACTTTGTGGGATTTGATTTGCTCATCTCTAGAGGTATCTGCCATCATTTTTTTTCTTTCTTTTTCTACAGAACGGAATAGAGAATACAGAGACATCCAGTAAAAAAGCATGAGTTTTTTTTTTTTTTTTTTTTTAAACTATGGGTGGCTTATGGATAAATCCTCCCGATGGAAACCTTGGACATGCTCTGCAATTGCAGTGCGAAAAGATCTTTAGAGTTTTGTCAGTTACTCAGGAACAGGTGTGAACAGGAAGCGTGCATAGATTGTATCATCCCTGTGTCTGTGCTAGTGGCTTTGAAGGATAGAGATGTACAGTATGTAGGTTTTCTTATTATTTGTAATATGGCTAGATCAGCTCTCTGTTGCTGCAGTTTATTATGACGTTTTTGGCTTATTTATTTCCTTTTGGCTGAAGACATAACATAGAGTTGTAGCATGCACTGTTCTGAAGTGGTGGTAAACACGAGGCGGGGAGAGACGTAGCGATGACGGTGAAGGCTTTTTGACCTTCATTAAGAAACAAGACAGATTGTGACTACTAAATATATATTACAAGTCACATGGTCAATTCTAGTTCATTTTCTTCCTGAAGTTTTCCTGGCTGAGACTCCTTTTGGCATACAGTACTTTTTGCATACTTTTGGCCTGTATACATCAATATACCTTTTTTCAACTGTTTCAACATTAATGAATACTGCAAGAAAACTATACAGGACGTGCACAACCATATAGACAGTGCAGTCAACAAGTACACATCCAATAAAATACCCAAATGTGATTTAGAGAGCGTGTAGTCTTTACAGTTTACAACTATAATGGCAGCAGTGATTCCTCAATGTCGCAGCTTTGTCACCATGCACACCTGAGATGATGACAACATGGTGTCTTTTCACACCACATTTTGCTATGTCCATCGGAGGTACATGCTGAGATATTTTTCTGATGCTTACAAATGCCTCTACATAAGAAAAACTGGCATCTGTTGCACATGGAATACATTTTTTGTACTGCATAGCTTTGTATGGAATAGCAGTTTGCATACAACAAAACACAATGTGAAAGCACTGATGCTGATTCTTGTAGAAGTTGTACTGTGGGAGCGGTTTTACGGTGTGCCATGTATGCTCATGTCCTGCAGAATTCATCTAAAAATTCCTGTAAATTATTTTACGGTGATAGTTGTTTCCCTGGAAAATAGTTAATTCCAAATAATAGAAAAATCAGTTTGTACTTGGAATTCAGTTTTCATTTTTTAGAAGTTGTACCATATTAAGAGCTGTGTGCTGTTTGGTTTTCTGTTGATTTACATTATTTGAATCATAAGAATGCATAGCAGGAGACAGTTATCTACGTATTTGGTGCCAAAGGACTTCTCTGTGATGTCAATAGCATGTCACTGTTTCCAGGTTTGGCTTGAAAAAACAAAAAAGTACTATACAGCTACTGTACATAGTGTAAAAATAGTTTAACTGTTTATGACCCTTATGATGACCGGTAGCCATTAGAATTAATTAACCAGATTTCAGATTCACCAAATCATTATGGAGATTCAATCTAACATGTGGAAGAACCAGCAAGTGTTCAGTTCTCAGCAGCACCACTAGAGGAGTAATAAAGTATTGCATGTTGTTCTTTAAAGGGGTTTTCCTAGAAAAGAAAATGATTACTTATCTTCAGGATAAGTCAAAATTATCACATCAGCGGGGGTTTCATGGAGCCACTTCACTCACCGAAGCTCTGGTGAGCGATGCAGGCTCCTGGCAGCTTTCTGAGGGCAGCACCGTACATCTTTTCCTGGATATCGCCTTTAAATCAATGGGTTCTGACTGTGGATGAACCTGAGTGATCAGTTCCCTTGCACCACTATAAATTAAGAATTATGTGTCACTCCCTAAGGCATCATTCGCACATACGTGGACCATGGCCATCCTGATGAGTGCACAAGCACATCATGGCATCATTGGTTGCTATGACGCCATGCGCTTCGTGCTGCCACCGCTGTACAGCAATACACTCGTATAGATCATACTAGTGTATTACTGTACAGCGGCGGCACGAAGCGCACGTCAAATTTTGTAAACCAAACAAGGCAAACTTTTCGGAAGTAAAAGCAAAGCAGGACTATATGACACTACTCTTGTATATAGCAAAGCCCTTAAATTGTGTTGCTTACTTTATAATACTTTCTCAAGTTTGCGCAAAGCTTTTTTTTTTATTAGTTTTTTTCATTGTTATAAATGACTGTATATTACAAAGCATGTGAGACTGCAGCATTTTATGTGTCATATGAAATGACTCCTTGTATATGCTTGTGATGAAGGCAATCATTATTAAATCTTGTATACAGTGCCACCTAGTGTCATGTATCATAATTACTACTCCCTTACAAAGAAAGGTATAAATATCTGACACATGGTTCAATGTATGTGATTTATTTTTCAACTAAAATAATTTTTCTCAGGACTGAGTCTATTTGATATTACCAAGCTAAAAAAATGCCTCAAAAGAAATTTTAAAATAAAGGAAAAGTCTAAAGCGTTCTTAAGGGGGTTGGCCACTTTCTGACTACTTGTAACCAATGTGTATGTAAGATGACTGTATGGCAATCGGTAATATAGCTTCTGTTGATATTCTGTGTCGTTTTCCATATTTCATAAAGTCATGTCCCCTTTTTCTGTGCTGTCCAGATAGAAGTCCTGTCCATAAGATGGCCTCAGATGGAGGGTGATGTGACCAGACACATCACACCTTCTCCATTCAAACACACTGCTCCTGCGTGAAATGTCCAACAGTACAAGTGGGGATGGAGGAGACATCACATGGAGGTGATTTGCCTGGTCACGTGACACTACATCAGTGGCCATCTTAGAGATAGGATCACTGTGTGGACAGCACAAAAGACTTGGCAAACAAAGGGGCATAGCTTATGAAATATAGAAAATGGTGCAGAATTTCAATAAAGGCTGTATTAGTAAGTGCAATGTAGTCACTATACAAACACGTTGGTCAATAGTAACCAGAAAGTGGCCAACCCCTTTAAGTATGTTCAGGATAAATAACTTGGAGCATTTTGCACAAAAGACCGCAGTTACTGTCATCTTTCTTAGTAACTTTTTTTTTCTCATTTCAGCTTGAAAAAATGCTAGAGCCCAAGGTCTGGAGAGAAGCAGCGACACAAGTGTTCTTTGCTCTGGGTTTAGGATTTGGAGGAGTTATTGCTTTTTCAAGCTACAACAAGAGAGACAACAATTGCCACTTTGATGCCGTCTTGGTGTCATTTATCAACTTCTTTACATCAGTTTTGGCAACACTGGTCGTGTTTGCTGTGTTGGGATTCAAAGCAAACATTATGAATGAGGACTGCATCTCTGAGTAAGATTCCCGAGTTCTTTCATGTGATTGTTATAAAACGGAACGTCAGTATATTAAATATTCTTCATTAATGACTTTATTATTGCAGGAATGCAGGGAAGATTGTGAGACTTCTGCAAGCGGGCAATCTCAGCCATAATGTCATCCCGCATCATGTGAATTTCTCCAGCATCACAGCACAGGATTACCAGTTGGTGTATGATATTATTAAAAAGGTTAAAGAAGAAGAATTTGATGTGCTTGGATTGGCAGCTTGCCAGATAGAAGATGAGCTTAACAAGGTAAACCTAGCCCAGGAAGAGCAAGTGGAGTATGGGATTGGTAGTAGTTCTGGCAGTGATAGTTCACGAATCACAGTGGCAGTCCTCACACTGATACCCCCTATGGCCGGTAGGAGTGCGCACTGTTTTCTTCCATTGAGGCACACACTGATGTTGGGGCGCCTGCCAGGTGGTAGATGGAATTCCCATAGTGTTTAGTTTTGGTCCTGGAGCAAGGTAGGAGGGGTAAGTGCAATGGCCGATGTATGGAGTCAGTGACCAGGACAGTTGTGATAAATAATTAAGTCTCTCTTTACTAAAGTGCGGAATAAGAGAAGTACTATATCTGACAGTAACAAGGCACAGTTCCAAGTAGTTCACAATGCAATTCTTCCCCAATAGCAATATATGGATAGCAGGGAATGATGGAGATTGTAGTACTCCTTCCTTTTGTCTCTTTCTAAAGTCTCCCTTCCAAACCATAGGCATTCAGTTGAGGCTCTTAGTAGATGTTTCAATAATTCCAAGGATGAGGGCTTTCAAAGATGATGATTCTCTGAAACTTGAGCCTAGCTCTGAAGAGCTTGTACAATATAGGTCCTCGCTCTTCTTCAGCTAAGCACAGGGAATGAGCCAACCCAAATCCATTTCCTAGTAACCTAAGGGGATGAGCCAAGGTTGTAACCCTTTTTCTATAAGATGAAAATGGGTCGCTCACCAATTTAAAATATCCTCCTTATTGGTGTATCAATAATCCATAAAATACACTGGCACAAGAGGATGAGCCAAGGTTTTAACCCTTGCTTGTTCACATAATCCTGTTATATACAAACACAGAAAATTAAAACATTTCTCTTAGCAATGCAACATTACAGCAATCACCCTTTTGAAGTAACGCTGTTTTGGGGGTACAGTACCAGCAATTTTTAATATATATGTACAGTGCTCTTAGATCCTCATATTCAGCATTTTTTGCTGCAAATCTCTGCAAGTTATTATACCCTGCCTTGTTATACACACAGTGGAGTAGCAGCACAGTGATGGCCACTATCCGTATAAGCCTGCAAGCTCCCATTACACTTACTGCTCTTCCTTCATCACTCTCTCCTTTTACATACACTCATACAAAGTGCTTGAATCAGTTCCAATGCTGCTGTAATAACAGGACTAATTCACAGTCGGATAGTGGAACTGGGTGTTACTGCTGTAGGATTCTCCAATCCAAAAATATTCTAAACGAAAAAAATGTGGCACTCCAATTTCATGCAACGAAGTCTCACACGTTTTTTTTAACACTTCCATCAATGATATGCTTCCTCCAGTTGAGAAACATGAGTGTAATTCCAGACAACACAATTAGCAAGTGACATATAGGTGCAATCAGAGAGGTCAGGGCTGGTGTGATGGAAGGATGAATCACAGGACTAGTTGGTAACCTCCTCTATAGACAGTCAAATAAGTTTTAATTCTTTCTCTGAGTAAAATATTTCAGTTATTTTTATCAAGGCCAGCAAGTCCTATGCTGGCTTTGATAGGGACTACCGGAAGAGGCATGTAATTTATGACAAGGCACAGGCTTCATCATAAATTACCTACCTCATCCAGCTCTCTGTGTGCCAGAATGAAATCTACTGCAGCTCATTGCTGCTGTAGTTTTTGGTCATTATTTACACCAGTTACTGGTGTAAATAATGGTGAATTAGACAGGTCTAATGGCCCTGCCCTCACAACGCTCTCACTCCACTCCTTTTTCTTGGCAAGGGCAGTGTAAAATGCAGAAAAGTCACAGATGCATTGAGAAGGAACAAATGTGGTGGATTTGCTACTTTTGTACGCCAGAGTAAAGAGTAAAGAGGCATAAGGGAAATTATGAATTTCCCCAAATATTTCCAAACTAAGGTGCTAGGGGCATAACTAAGGACTCATGGGCCCCAGTGCAAAGGTTTAGCTTGGGCCTCCCAGCAGAATTTTTTTTCACCCTTGCCCACTGTAGTCTGTCCATACCATTTTAGCAGCATCACTTAAATGACCCATCTAGGCAGCACTAGCAGCCAGTTATTACAATGCAGTCACATCTTCTTTGATTGGGTTGTGTGGTTCCCAGATTACTGCAAGATGTTTAACAGAAGGAGTTGGCTTTTATATCACACTGTGCATTTTGTGCATTTCTACTCAAGCACTTGCTCTCTGGTGTCAACCAGTGCATGAATATCCAACTTTAATCTACTTGGGCTGTAGGTCCTGATAATGGGTCTCACGTTAGTAACTGGATACTCCTATACACCACCACCACTCGAAGTAGTGGAAGGGGTGGAGTATAATCACCTGTGTAGCTCAGCAGTGTCTTCCACATAGATGTGTTATAAGAACACTATAACCCTCTTGGCCGCCTTTCAGCAAATTTTTCCACAGCTTCCCTTCCATGATTAGATACTGCCCTACTCCTACTTCTGCCATTAAAAGGTTAATAAGCTCCTCTCTGACAATGGGGGATGTCCAGTGTCATAAATCTTCTTCCCCTGTCTCATCCACTGCAGCCATCAACAGAAATCAGAAAGGAGATCAAATAAATTATATGGTGGGAGCTATTCTGGCTTATAGTCTAGTAGTAACTGTGATCCCTATAGTTACAACACTGTTAGGTGGTAAGAGGTTTAAAGGTTTAAATGGATCCCTAGAGGTACACTTCAATCCCTTCCTAACATCTACCATACACTGTATGTATGGTTGACATGGAAGCCGGGTGCCGTGTAGTATATTCTAATAGCGATCCAACAATTCCTTGGTAAAGTCACTTTGTGGGACTAAAAAAAAAAGTGAAATAAAGTTTAATAAAATCTTTAAAAAGTTTAAGCCACCAATAATTCAAAATGAAATAAATAGAAACATAGAAACAGAAACAGAAGATTGATGGCAGAAAAAGACCACCTGGTCCATCTAGTCTGCCCTTTTATTATCCTTTATTGTTATCTTAGGATAGATACATGTTTATCCCAGGCATGTTTAAATTCAGTTACTGTGGATGTATCAACCACCTCTGCTGGAAGTTTGTTCCAAGCTTCTACTACTCTTTCAGTGAAATAATATTTTCTAATGTTGTTCTTGATTTTTCCCCCAATTAACCTCAGATTGTGCCCTCTTGTTTTTGTGTTCTGTTTCTTATAAATAACCCTTCCCTCCTGAACTTTGTTCAGTCCTTTAACATATTTAAAGGTTTCAATCATGTCCCCCCTTTCTCTTCTTTCCTCCATACTATACATATTAAGAACTCTGAGTCTTTCTTGATAAGTTCTATGCTTTAGCCCTTACACCATTTTTGTAGCTCTTCTTTGGACCTGTTCTATTTTAGCAATATGTTTTTGCAGGTGAGGTCTCCAGAACTGAACACAGTATTCCAGATGTCGTCTCACTAGAGCTCTATACAGAGGGATCACAATCTCCCTCTTTCTGCTTGTTATACCTCTAGCTATGCAGCCAAGCATACGATTTTCTTTCCCTACCGTCTGGTTGCATTGGTTACTCATTTTGAGGCTGTCAGAGATGACTATCCCCAAATCCTTCTCTTCTGAAGTCTTTGCTGTATGTACCCCAAAATGGTACCACCATGGGAAAATCTTATTTTGAAAAAGCAGTATTAGTCCCAAACTGTCAGAGCTTTTTCATAATAAGATTTCCGCCAGTGGTTGCCTCGTGCTATTCAGTCAGTGCTTTTTCACAATGGAAAGCTAATTTGCATACCTTATCTAGGAAAGATATTCAAATTAGCATTTCTTCCAAAAAACTAAGCCTATCTGATGCCAGTAAAAGTAAGATATGCTAATGTGCATATATTTTTCACAGAAACACAGAGCAGCTTTGGCTAGACTATAATACTCCTTAAAGGGGTTGTCCGGGTTCAGAGAAGAACCCGGACATACCTGCAATTTCACCCAGGCAGCCCGCCTGAAGAGGGCATCGGAGCATCCTATGCTCCGATGCCCTCCTTTGCCCTGCGCTAATTAGCGCAGGGCAAAGGAATTTCGCCGGGTTCCGGTGACGTACCGGTCCCTGCCGGGCAGAGGCTTCCGCCCGGCAGTGAGTCGGTGACGTCATCGGCGCTGATGGACAGGCTTCAGCGCTGCCCTAGCCAGTAAAACGGCTAGGGCAGCGCTAAAGCCGGCCCATTAAGGCCGGTGACGTCACCGAACTCACTGCCGGGCGGAAGTACCCGCCCGGCAGCGAGTATTTACAAAACAAGAGACCTTGCCCTGCGCGATCTAGCGCAGGGCAAGGGGGGGGGCATCGGAGCATGAGATGCTCCGATGTCCTCTTCAGGCAGGCTGCCTGGGTGAAATTGCAGGTTTGTCCGGGTTCTTCTCTGAACCCGGACAACCCCTTTAAGTATAGTCTCCCTAATAAGAGAGAAACCCTCCACTCAGTTAACCAGGGCAATTTTCTCTTGACACACTCAGTTTTCTTGTCCTTTTGGAAGAAGACTTTTTTCCAGTCAGGTAATATTTATCTCTGATTCACAAGAAATTCAGGGTCATTTAGAATCCAATATTATGGAGAAATTCAGGGCAAATTCTTAATTAGCAGAATCAATTTGCTCATATCTAGTTAATTCCCAATAATGGCCTGGTCAGTTGGCCCATGTAAAATGACCTTTTAAAGCAGCTAAATGACCTTGTATAATGTTTAGTCTGTGATCTAGAAGTACACACAGAGCCTTTGTATTTGAACTCCCTAATTCTTGTATTTTGTCCAATTATGTTTAGGAAGTTTCTTTATTACCATATTCCTCAGTTAATGGATATGGAGATGTTATGAAGCCCCTCACTATATTTTGATACCCAGCACCAGTCCGATTACAACTTTTTCAGTATATCCTGTCCTAAAAGGGACTGCTGGAGTTCTTCTTAAATGAGTAAAAGAGTGTTCTCAAGTCTGATATCAACCCTAAATCTTAGCATGCAGATCTAATAAGAGTTATGAGAACAGATAGTGCCTGCTGATTCTGGCTACAAGACACTGGTTCTGCTGCACCAGATGGTATTGCATTATGTTAATATGTGCCATCTGGCGCTGGGAACATTAAATGCAATGTGTTTTGAAGTAAAACATGACATTGCAATACTTTACGCATTGGGATATAGAGCAAGCAACAAGATCTTTGATTTACATAAAATGTAGGTTATACATTATCTACTGTACCAAAATAAGTGGATAAAACTCTCAAAGGCTATGTACATTTTTACATTTTTTATTAAAAATATTCAGCAGCTTTGTCATAAAGGGTTAACTTTTGTCTACTATAAATCATATGTAATTCTCATCATGTGCATGTACCCTTACACATCTAATTACCTCCTTCACATAATCAGGACATATTTTGAATCTGTGACTGGTATTTAGTGTTTGCATAGATATCTAGTGGCACTTGGATTATTAAGAGTTAGGTAATCTTTTTCTTGCTATGTTAGGTAATGTGCTATGGAAGGTGCCTAAATTGACAGCAGATTGTGCACCACCACTCTAAGGACACAATACACCCTTAGGGCTCATTCAGACGGCCGCATGTTGCTTTCCGCATCTGATCCACAATTTGACGGATTAGATGCGGACCCATTCACTTCTATAGGGCCCCAAAAGATGCAGACAGCACTCTTTCCTTCCATTTCACATGTCCTATACTTGTCAGTGAAAATCAGGACATGGCCCCATTGAAGTCTATGGGCCCGCAAAAATGCTGAATGAAATCCGTTTTTTTTGCATACATGCTGAACTGACCGCAACAAAACAGATTTGCATTTTTGCGGACTGCAAAAAAAATATGGCCATCTTAATGAGTCCTTACCGATGTTAGACTTTCATTTTTTTTATTTGGTACATTGGTTAAATTTTAACAGCATTTTATTACTATTACAAAATATAATTAGATTTGTTTCCTCTCATTTGCAGTCTGTCCAGGGCACTGGTTTGGCTTTCATTGCTTTTACTGAAGCCATGACACATTTCCCTGCATCTCCATTTTGGTCTGTGATGTTTTTCCTCATGCTGGTAAACCTGGGCCTTGGCAGCATGTTCGGGACCATTGAAGGAATCACCACACCCATAGTTGATACATTTAAAGTAAGGAAGGAACCACTTACTGGTAAGTCCATAATTTTCATGTGCTGAAAATAGCAGAAAAATGTTAGGTTTGTAATTGAGTAGAAAATGGGACACACTCAAGGCACGTGAAATTTATAAGGGGGGAGCATGCTCCAGCACACTGCCAATCTGATGCAAAATGTGAAAGACTTATTTCTATTGACACACTCAGTGCATACATGAAACTTTCACAGAATCCAAATAATGGATAGAATGTATAGGAAATGGCGGCTTTACATATCAGGACATTTCTGGCTACACGGATCTTTGTCTTCAATGCCACTACTGAATAAAGGAAGGACACACTGTAAGTGTGAAATAATAAAAAAATGAAGAACCAAAAACGGGGAGACCATGATATATATATCATGGGATACAACAAATTAAAGAGACTAGTTGATAATAAAAAACTAAATTTATATACAGTAATGAGGGCCAACACATGAAGCGTTACTAATGGGCAATGTGGATACAGTAACACAAGAGGAATTCAAAGTATATAATATGATGTATGGACCCAGTAAATGTAAAGTTCAGGGTATATATGTAGATGTAAAGGCAAGAGAGTAGAAGACAAACATGCAATGGTGTATGTCATGAAAGAAGGTTGACATCTGGTGGGAAAGTACAGACAAGGATATAAAAATGTAGCTCACCAGGAGGCTGGAGGAGAGCAGCACTTCCCAGCGCTGCATAAAGTTATGGCCCTTGTCGAGGGTGCCACAACATTGTCTAAAACGTGTCTTTATTTCTCCAAATTACACCAAAATGTGGCAAAATTCTAGTCAAAGACGAGACAGAGTCATATATAGACCATTGTATTAAACTCTATTCTCTTTATTATTATTATTATTATTATTGCATTCTACTTATCTGGGGCTAAAAATCATTTTTCAAATAAGTCTTTATTAAAAATTTTCAAAGGTTGTCTTCCCCAGCTTCAGTTTTTCTGCATCTGCAAACTGTTCCTTCTTCTCAATGAATTGCGCTAGAGAGCTGCTCTGTCAGCTGGATATGTAACCCTTATCTTTGGTTACCTGACAGCTCATAAGCACTCATTTAAAGGGGTTGTCCCACACGAAAAATATTCTACAGTTTTCAAACCAACTCCTGGATCTGAATTATTTTGTAATTGCATGTATTTAAAAATGTTGCATAGCTAGAGAGTTATTCAATAAAATGTATCTGTATAGCACCACCAGCTGTTTATTTTTTTTTCTTATTTTTTTTTTCCTGCTCACTGAGATGGATGCACATGCTCAGTTTCATCCTTCAACTGCCTCCTGAGCTGTGATAGGGAGAGCATGGACACCCCCCCTGAGCTGCAGCAGAAAAGACACTCCCCTTGAGCTGTCAGCTTAATATAAATCTGGCAGAGCAATGAATGGGGGGATCTCTGGTTCCATGTAAGGTACAGGTCTAGTTCTAGCTTTTTTAGATTATCATGTACTGTTGGGGGAGATCTAACGTGACCTCAACCCCTTGTCCACCTCTGTCCCAATTGATGTACTGAGTGCATGCAGGAAGAAATACACCAGAATACAAGATTCGGGTATAAAATCCTCTCTCAGTAAGAGTAGCAGCGCAATGACTTGCTTTATTAGGCACACAGTGGTTTTTGTATGTACATCAGAGGGGGCGTCCCCCTGAGGCTCGTGGCATTGTTTCATTGGCTAACATACAAAAACAAGAAAAGACATAACACTTGGCATCTGCGAAGTGTGCATTATTTTAAAAACTTTGGTATTCAAACTATGTAAACATCTAAGTGACAGCTCCATATTGTAATGGCTTCACATTAATATCATGTAATCCTCAACAGTACTATATGATGTCTGATTTTAATTTTTTACATTAGTCATGGGATAACGCCTTAAAGCAAAAGTGTTATAAAAATTAGAAGAATATGGCTTAAAGGGGAGGCAACAGTCTGCATAAGAAGGAAAACTAAATGCTGTAGAAGTGAAAATGATGACAAATTCTTAATATAGATCAGTCAGAAAAATTATTTTTAGCCCAAGATAAGTAGAATGCAAAAAAAGTCCCCAAAGTCCAAGGTCTATAACCTTTAAGATAGTGACTACTGTCTTCTTTGTATATAATACAGCACTGCTGCTTTAATTTGTATAATAGTTTTCTGTGTATAGTACTTAATAAATATATAATGTCTTTTATACCTCAGTTGGATGTTGCTTGATGGCGTTCTGCATTGGCTTACTCTTTGTTCAAAGATCAGGAAATTATTTTGTTACTATGTTTGATGACTACTCTGCAACTTTACCGCTTCTTGTTGTGGTCATTCTGGAGAATGTTGCTGTCTCTTGGATTTACGGGATTGACAAGTAAGATGTAGTTATTTGTAATATGACATCCAATAATACATAACTTATTTCTGTTGGATTCCTATGAACTCTTTGTATGTCCTCATGTCAATTTGGCAACGTAAAGAGATATACGTAGTATGTATTATTATTATAATTTCTGTAGGTGGTTCCCATGGAACTGAGAGATTTGTACCCAACCATTGTATGGAAAGTAACCAATATTTATGTAACTTTCCCCCAAAGGGGATCCTTTCTTAGGCCTTGTTCACATTTTCGTTTTTCACGTACATGTGCTGTCTGCATTTTCCATGGACAGCACACTTACCCATTGATTTAAATGTGTCTGTTCATACATCAGTAGTTTTCCACTGACCGTGGGTCAGTAATAAAATCTTTACTTTGGTCCATGATGCGGCCCAAACACACCCATTAAAGTCTAGGGGTCAGTGAAAATCACAGACACAACACGGATGGCATCCGTGGTGCGTCCATTTTTCATGGAAGACAGATAGAAAAATGCTCTTGAAATGCATTTTCAGCTGAGCAACGTCCGTGACACACAGAGGTTAAAAATGGACACACAGACCATCCACGGATCCTTCACGGACATCTTCATGAATTAAATAAGGACGCTTTTTTTCACGTATGTAATACTGACATGAAAATGTGAATGAGGCCTTACATGCACATAGTGCATGTTTATTGCACCTTGTAACAAGAGGATCCACAGCTGCAGTACCCATTAAACAGGGATTACAAAGTGTCTTCACCTACAAGGGATGCCTCACAAATAAATATGAATTTTTTGTGTGAACTCACAAAACATAACAATTGTGCAATGAAATCGCTGGAATCATTAAAAATGTTCCTGAGATTTAATATTACTATAACATAATTATTTGAGCACAAGTTGATATTCTTTTGATTCCATCTCAAAAAGTCCACCCACAATGCCCGGTGCTGAAGATCTCAGATACTCAAGTCAAATTTCCTGGTTCCTTTTGTACATGGGCTGCAGAGTGATTCCTGCTGTTAGGGCTTGTTCACATCACCATTATGGATTCCATTATTGTTTTCCATTATAACATGGTTACAATGGAAAATAACGGAATCCGTAAGACGGAAGTCAAAATGGAAGCCTTTAAGAGGCATGGATCCATTATGCTTGCCCATAGACTTCTATTATGACAGATCAAAATGGAATGCCTCTTAAAGACTTCCATTTTGACTTTTGTCTTATGCATTCCATGGAACCATGTTATAACAGAAAACAATAACAGAATCCATAACAGTGATGTGAACTCACCCTTACCTGCTATGACCAGTCAATATGGTTCAGTGCACGAGAACTGACTTTTCCCACCAGCCCATCAACATTTAACACATTATTTCGATGTTCTGAGAGGGGATCAAAGGAACATCAGGGGCACCATAACCTGTGTAGTATTTACAGACAGAAGAATTTTTTTAAAATTAATTGCAAATGAAAAAAATATAAATTAATATTTAATTATAGGACATCCCCTTTAAAGTGTGATTTTCAGCTCCAGTATAATGTGTCTCCAGTGAAAACCTACTGTTGCTTCATATTATAATTAATAATTTGTGGAACTGGCCTTTTCTTTTCAGATTTATGGATGACTTAAAGGATATGCTTGGATTCACCCCCTACAAATACTACTATTATATGTGGAAATACGTCTCCCCTATACTGCTAGCTATTTTGCTTATATCAAGTATTGTCCAAATGGGCTTCACCCCACCTGGTTATTATGCATGGATTGCTGAAACGGTGAGTAAAGGGAATTATTGCCTTTCTTACATAATGAAAAGGGAACAGTAATAAATTTGGCTCTTTGGACTTAAAGTGTACCTCCAAGGATCGATTTAGTGGATATGTATCTCAGTAGGAAAATTAAAATGAGTTTTCTGTCCTTTTTATTAGCTTTTTTTGCTGGCTGCACACCTCATTAGTTTTATGAGACAGGAGGAGGCATGACTCAATGCAGCCCTTTACTTCCTTATTGATGTCATCTGAAGTAGCAGATTGATAAAGTGAGAGAGATTGTATAACTTAAATAAGTTTCCTAAACAAGGAAGTACAAGCTGTTTGTATGCATCAGTTGTAGAGGGATTGTGCTGCTTTCCACAGTCCTGTGATTACAGGAGCCTCTGCACTGAAACAAGCAGTGTATAGGAGTTTCCCAAAAGGGAAAAGAACAAGGAGAAGGGTACAACGTTTTAGGCTAGGGGTACATGACAATCTTGGCCACTATACCTGTTGTGTGACTAGAGATGTCACTTTCGCTTATGGAAAGTTAATGGAGTCATGTGGCAACCTGTAGATTGCTTTGATTGCTGCACTACAGTCATGAAATATCCTACCCGACTGTATTGTTGCAGTTTCAGCAACCCCTGATTTGCAATGTGACTCCAGTCACGTTCACTAGGCTTCGATGAGGAAATCAAAAGTGTGATCTTCAAGGCAGGTGATGGGTTTTGCACCCAAGACTGCCCTATAGCTCCCGACTAAAGCCTTATTCACACAGTCAGTGTTTGGTTAGTGATTTCCATAATTGATTATAAGCCAAAACCAGGAGTGGAGGCTACACAGAGATAAGGTATAAGGGAAAGATCTGCACCTGATTTTGGCTCATAATCACTGATGGAAATCACTGACCGAAAACTGACTGTGTGAATAACCAATAAGGCTTGTATAAAAACTAATTTGGAAACAAGAGATGTCTTTAGCACAGCTTTGAAGTTAAAACTTTGAATTTAGAGACTTCAAAAATTCTACACCATGAAGTTTTTACTTAAAGCGCCTTTGTCAGCATGATCAGCACTACTAAACCAGGTATACAGCCTGGTAGGATTGATCATGCTGATAAAGACCTTTAAAGGAAATCTGTCACCAGGATAATTGCTATTGAAGTAAATCCATGGCCTAATAGCACTTAGTACCTTATTTCCAGATTTGCCTTTGTTTCAGAAACAGATGTTTTCTATTTTCTGAAAATCCAGTTTATTTGGTATGCAAATCAGCCAGTAAGGTGGCCAGAGGAGTGTCATTCTTGCAGGAAGGAGCCCAGGCACGCCTCCTACATCACATTCAAGCCATAACTCTGCCCTCCTTTTCCCTGCTCCAAGCATGACGGCGGGCTTGGGTACTAGCAGGAGGTGTGCCTGGGCTCCTTCCTGCAAGAGTGACACCCCTTTGGGCACCTTACTGGCTCATTTGCATACCAAATAAGCTAGATTTTCAGAAAATAGAAAAATCTATTGCTGAAACAAAGGCACATCTGGAAATAAGGTACTAAGTGTTATTAGGCCATGGCTTTACTTCAATAGCAATTATCCTGGTGACAGATTTCCAAATGACCTAACTGGAGCAGAGGGGCTGGCAAAGCCCTTGGAGCACTAGTTTGTTACACCCCTTCACCTTCAGCCTCCCCTCCTTCCCCTGGATTGACAGTGCTAGACATCGGGTCTAGCATGTCTTCTTGAGCCTGTCCCTGCTCCTCGAGTCTCAGAGCTTGTTCTGTGTTCTCCTGCTCCTATCCAAGAACTGAGACCTGTCATCTGTGCCTGCACTGTATCTCATGGTTTCAGCCCTTCATCAGTGTATCTCCTGCAGCACTCAGCAAATACAGAGACCAGGAGATACAGTGCAGGTACAGATGACAGGTCTCAGAATTTATTCTGTGGTCTCCTGCTGCTCTCCAAGCTCTGAGACCTGTTGACCTTTTATCCAAGCTGTATCTCCTAGTCTTGGCACTTGATCAGTGTATCTGAGCAAGTGCTGAGAACAGGAGATATAGTGCAGCACAGATGACAGGGCAGGAAAACACAGAAGAAGTGCTGAGACCAGGAGAGCAGTCACAAGAAGACATGACTATATCCAATATCTAGTGCAGTCAATTAAGTGGAAGGGATTGAAGGTGAAGGGGTATAACAAACTGGTGCTCCGAGATCTTTGGCCGATCCCTTGTGATCCAGTTAGGTCATTAGCAATGGGGCCATGGATATGCATTGTTTTTATCAGCAAGATCAACCCTACCAGGCTGTATACCTGGTTTAATGGGGTTGATCATGCAGACAGAGGCTCTTAAATGGATATAAACTATGTAATATCTATGCAGTATAACATGCATGCAGTGCATAGATTCCTTTTTCTAGTCATGCTCCATGAACGAAGTGCTTCATGGGCAAATTTGGGTTGATAGGTGTCCAGATATATTTATAGGTATTAAAGCCCTTTACATCACCTCAACATATGAATTTCATAGCCATATAATTTCTACATCAAGCATCAGCATTTGATACGTCATAGACCTTATTATACGTTCCAGCAATTGTCATAGTTTGTATGAAGCTCAGTCTAGATGGTCCATTACATGCATTTTAAAACAATGAAATATATTCTGCTATCCATTAAATTCAGGACTTTTATATAATTTTTTTTCTCTTTGTAGGCTACTGAAGAGCGTTTGAGTTATCCAACCTGGGGACTTTTTGTATGTGTGCTGCTCATAGTACTTGCTTTACTTCCCGTTCCATTGGTCTTCATTGTCCGATTCTTTAATCTTATTGATGATAGCAGTGGGAGCCTGGCTTCAGTTTCTTATAAAAGAGGGCGTATTATAAAAGAAATATCCAATCCCGAAGAAGATGATGCTAGTCTGATCCATGAGAAGATTCAAAGTGAAATGCCATCGCCAAATATTGGAAATAGCATCTACAGGAAGCAAAATGGATCTCCAACTCTGAAAGTAGATACTGCCCCCAATGGACGTTATGGCATTGGATACCTAATGGCAGATATGCCAGACATGCCTGAATCAGACTTGTAAATGAAATAACAAAATGCAAAATTTTTTCCTTCTTGGCACTGTACACTAGCTCTTCTGAGGTGAAGAGGTTGGCTTTAATGCTTGTGAAGCACTGATAGCAGTATAATGTTCTCAGCACTGAGGACACATAGTTTGAGAGGGAAAAGGGTATTGTGGGTTGTTACCAAAAGGCATGGCACTATTGTGTTCTGGATACGGCTTTAGCCCTTAGCACTTTCTAGGACCTTAAGTACTGTATGTGTCTTACCTCTCTGTGCCTAATATATCCCAACATCAAGTGGCAAATCAGTTACAGACATCTGTCTTCTTTAAATGCATAGAAATGTCATAATACAATGAACAATAAGGGCAATGAATTGAAAAGTGTTTTACATGGGAATAAGTTGTGGGTCCCTAAATTCCCTTTAAGCCATATGAACGGTTGGTTGGTGGGCTTCAGTATTATCACGTATTATGGATATTTCTCAGTATTTTATTGGCATGGAACCTTTTCTGCTGTCTTGGTCAGTTGAAGCTCAGGGCTATCAAGCAACTGTTCCATTTTAACGTTCTTTAACATGAAAGGTCCATTTTATGTGATTTTATTTTAGTTCATTTCCAGATTCTTTCTTCAGTGTTACTTTCATGTCAGAATGTCAGGGTCATAAAGTGAAGCAATTTTGAATGTTATTTTTCAAGACCAAAACTGGTATTTTCCATGGAAGCATATGGCACAGGAACGCCAAATGTATAGGTCTACAGCTCATCATGAATATGTTCTATATAGAGAAGCATTATTAGGAATATTTCAACAAAACAAAGCTATTTGTGCCAAAATAACTCTTGAAAAATGGATGTGAGCACTTATATGCCAACCTGTTCCAAAGCCACTCTGTACAGATAGGGTTCATTACCATTATACTATGTCCGCTTACTAATACTTACCTACAAGAAGTTAACTGAAGCACCTCATTACCAGTAATAGACATCAAATCCAGAATAGACTTCTCTATTTTTACATGCAGGACAAAGGATTTTATATTTTTATGTAAACTTCAGTTCCTCGCATTGCGGTACCATGCAATATTTAATACAATTTGCACAATGACAAAGATTGTACAATTATTAGGTGCATAGAGTTCTTCTAAATATGTGAAATGTTTCATTGACCAAGTAAAACACTACTGCTTTTTGGTATTAATGAAATGTTGGTCACTTTGGGTAGTACAGGATCACTTAAACACGCACACTTGCATAAGACACTCGCTGTCTAGTATATGGCACTTACTCTTAGATCAAATCTGACATCACTGTTGAGTTGATAATTTATTGCAGAAGTTCATTCAAATGTATCCCATTGAAAATACATAAACGGCTGTGGTTAACTCTCTGGACCCATTTCTTCATGAGACAGCCTGACCCCAATTTCACACATTGTTTAACATAGCCTATTAAAGGAGCACAATGCATTACAGGAGTTACTAACAGGCGAGTATTAGAGGCTGAGAGTGATTGCACTCGAAATCTGAAATCTCTGCTCCAGTAGGTTTGACACATCTATTGATGCTTGCTTATCAACTCATGTTGACCTCAAATACTACTAAAGATTATATATGTATTACAAACTCATTATATTTGGATTGCAATAAAATGAATACATTAAAATATATTATGCTGAGCTCTGTACAAAAGGAGTCTGCATTACTGTCCTTTATGTTGCCAATTTCTTAGGCAAGTTCCCACTAGCATGAAAGTAAAACATTACTGTAGTAAATGTCATACAAGTGCACTAAAGCCTTTCATACACCATTAAGGATGAAAGTACGTTAAAGGCAAAAAAAATGCCAAAATTATTAGTACATATTGGCTTCCTCAATAAGAAAGAACAGTCCAATGTTAGATAATGACCCCCATTGTTTGTAAAGGCAAATGGTAAAAAATCTGAAACCGGCTGTGCGCTGTTCTTCATATTATAGGTTGCTGGCAATTGCACCAACTTTATCTTTAATTTTTATTTTTTTATTATTTTGTCTTTAGTACATGAACAAAGTTAAACTGAAACTAACGTGTTCTTCAATCTGCAGGCAGCATGTTATAGAGCAGGAGGAGCTGAGCAGATTGATGTATAGTTTATGGGAAATGATTCAGTAAAACTTATAATTCACTGATCAAATCAATAAATCAAATAAGGCCACTTTCACACAGTCCGTGTTTGATCAGTAATTTTTTTCAATAGTGATTATGAGCCAAAACCAGGAGTGAAGACTACACAGAGGTAAGGTGTGGTATGGAAAGATTTGTACCTGTTCGTGTTTTTGACCTTCACCTGGTTTTGACTTACAGTGATGAAAATATTATTTTTTCCCATAAGACTACATATATACCTGTAGCTAGGTACCATATATGACAGGTTAACTTTAATACTTTATGGCATTCACTACCAGTAAAATACCTAATGAAAGTGTGAACAGCCCCTGCTACATAAAAAAAAACAAATAAATCTGCAAAATCTGTTTCCTGCTAAAGGGTATGCACAGCTACCCTCCCCTCTAAGAGACGATGAATGCTTATACATACACCCGCACTTGATTGTACTGTAATATATAAAACCAATAGGGTACTCTTATGTTATTAGGCCTGTTAGATCCGATCTAAATAAAGTAGTGTGCTTATTATTTTCCTATGTATTAGCTGTATAGATAATTAGTTGTAAGAAATCAAAACAATGGCACTTAATGACTGTGGGGTGTAATCTGTCCCCTTCTTTGCTGTGGATGTATGACATAAAGCTGTATATTTTGAGTAAAGAACTTGATGTAAACTACAAGATGATCTATTATCAGGTTATAATAAGTTACAGTGAGAATGAAAGGTTCTTGACATGTTGTGATCCTAACAAAGCCTTTGATTGCTATTTATTGTGGTTCCATCATGTCCAATATGTCGTATATTTATACACTCGTACTGTAAATATGTATATTACTATACACTGACTTACAACTAGGTTTCATGTTTTAAGCTAGCCACAGAAGCAAATTCTTTTCTCTTTGATTGAAAGAAGACCTATTTTGGAGCTCTTGTGAAAACGTACACAGTGTGACATGCAGAACGTAAAACACAGACAATATTTTTTTGTACTTTGTTTTTCTTTCTAACTTGAAATAAAAAAAACTTGTGACTCTGCTATTCATCTTCAGCCATACATTTAATACCGTTTTCAGTTATTCGCATGTACCTGTATGCCAGGTCTGTTACATCATTCCTAATTTGTATTATAATGTATGTTTTATTAAAACATTAACAAGAAGCCTGAAGTGTCTGATCATTGCTATTTTCATATTACAAGATCATGGTCCGCATTTAGACATTTCAGGGTCACACATTCTTAATCCAAATGACAATTAGGCTCACATCTACGCTGTCATTTCTGTTTTTCAGCATAAAATCAGATAACCAAAAATGAGTGCTGGAACCATCACACCTTGGGGACTAATGGTGCCGGACAAATCCCAATGACTTATAATGAGGTGCTCCAGGTTCTGTTTTTGTGTCATTTTATGAGACAAAAATAGTGCTGCATGCTGAGCTTTTTTTGCCAGCAAATATAATAGAATCTGTTCCCCAGCCTTTGATGGAGATATAAACTCACCCCCTAACAAAGTGTTTATGCACAATTAAGGCTGAGTTCACATCATGTTTTTGTGTTAGTTTAACATATATATTAAATGGATGCCGCTAACGAATGCCATACAGTAGTATCCATTCAATAGTCTTCCATTGTAAAAAAAAAAATATATATATATATATATATATATATATATATATAGTTTTTAAAAAACAAAAAATAATGTTGAGCAGCACTTAATGCCAGGTGCTATATCGCTAAGAACTCCGGACCAAGGAATCCTCACCACATGTAGAAACAAAGAAGGAAGGCAGCACTCCGGTCTTCCGTGAAAAAAAGTGGATCTTTATTACATCAAATACCGCAACGTTTCAACTGCTCACTGCAGTCTTTGTCAAGCAGTGGACATAGTGCTCAAATGTGATATATAAAGGGATATCAATCAGTGATAACATAATTACATATTTAAAAGAACATATCCATGTTTCACAACAAATCATGTATCATCATAATAAATCATAACAATCACAGTGACAAAAAATGCAATTCATAATTGTGTCATACTTCAATCCAGTGATGGTAGTGTATAAATAAATCATAAATATATCCTAATTATTCCTCATCAATTCATCATGTGCAGCTGTGTGTTATAATAAAAATCGCGTATATGGCTTAGTGTTCATTAAAAACCGCATGGCGCTCACCTTACATGTGTGTTTCCCATTACTAGGATTCAGCGTACCATCCGGCACTATGCGCATGCGCCGAAACAAAAATGGATGGGATCAATCGATATATGAAAGTGCGCATGCGTGCACATCGTTGCGGGCCCTTGCCCTCAACCAAGATGGTAGCGCTATAACGTACCAACACACAGCGCAGATGCAGGGAAGGAACCACCTCCCGAGGTTCGTAACCATGGTATCCACTGTAAACTTATATCATAAACAGCTCAGGGTGGCATAGGCCTGTCTGTGAATGTGGGCCCACCGTCTCCATATATTAGAGGCAGTGTACCCCACTTACCTGCAGTGGAGACCAGGAACATTTCCATGCCCCACATCACCACGTAGGATAACCATCACTCCCGCCTCACCAAACCCTATCAGCCGTATTCAAATAATCAGATTTAGGAAAGGGGACCATCCCCAGTAATCCTGAGGGAGGTCACCCATTTCACAAAAAAAAGAGGGGAGGGGGGCATACTCGGGGGTACTCTTGGTCCACTACCTCTGTCCGCTCGTGTCTATTTGAATAGTGTCTCTCCGCGCTACCATCTCACCAAAATGAAAAGAGAAAAAGAAAAATAAAAAAATTAAAAATACGGCATTTTTGTATGGTACGCTGACATATTCAATATACAGGTACATCAATAAACACATGTGCGGTGGTGTCATTGCGGTTGCTTGAAGATTAAAACTTGAGTCAAAGTCATCCTAAACGGAGATAAAAAAGAAACAGTATCAATATATAATCCTGATATTATATATACAAAATGTACAAGAGCACCTGTCTAAACTATATTCATCCAAGTTGGGGAGCCCTACCGCGGACCGGTACTCAGACAACCCTAAACTCCACATTTAATCCCTTCGGTCTCAATGTTTGAAGCGTGAAAATCCAGAATAATTCCCTTCTCTTCAGCATCATACTCCTATCACCCCCTCTCCTAGGAGGGGCTACCTGATCAAGGACGTAAAACCGGAGATCGTTCTCACCATGTTTCATCTCCGTGAAATGCTAGATACCGGTAGATCCAATTTTTTCTTTCTGATACTATATCGATGTTGATTTAACCTTGTTTTTATGTCCCAGGTCGTCTCCCCCAGTAGTTTTTACCTAGACTCTGCAGGATGGAAAAGCGTTATATATATTGGCAGCTTGCTGTTATAAAGCATATATATGCATCCAGTTTTACCCTAAAAATACGCTTTATAACTAATACCAGCAAGCTGTCAATATATGAATATGTTGCACAATATACCTCTTTAAAGAGACATATATATACATATATACTTGCAAGCACGCTGTGGATATACATATTGAGAAGCTCCAATATCAGTGAATACCAAGGTGGTATATTGTGGACATCAGAAATAGTCTCTATACTTGTGAGCAACTACCAGATAAATAGAGAGAGCTGCTCTGGGTCCTATTTCCTATCTGGTTATCTATTTTTATTTTTTTTATGCTTTATTTTATTTTTTTATATTGTTGTATTAATATCTCTGCTATTATTAACTGTATTCCTAGTAATGGGATTTTAGGGTTAATAAATTGTATGTATTGTTAGTACCCATACATTTTTGGTTCTGTACATTATATACCCTACCTACATATGTCAAGACTCTTGGTAATTCCATATAGTTCTGGATATTAGAGTGTCTTTTTTTATTTATTTTTGTTTTTACATTTTAAATATGGGGTGGGCACCTGAATCCATTGGTACTTTTTGGGTGAGCCACTGACTGAGACAAAAAGTTATTAAACAACATTCTACGAACATTCGAAGACTCAAGCAAAACTGACTTCAAATATTCCCCTCATGAGAAATACCTCCCAGTGACTGTAATACACAGCTGCAGTCCCACACTATTGATGGAGATTAGAGAAACCTCTTGTTTCTATTGTTAATCCCTTGTTCATTCCAAAATAAAATCTGATTGTAGCATACGAGTGAATAGACAAATTGTCACGCGAGGTCGGCGTCGCGCTCCCTCTGCACGACATCGCCGGACCTCTCCGCCCCCCTAGAGACGAGCAATAGGGAATTGAAGTGCTGGTCTTGTCAGCCAGCACTTCATGAGTTAATTCTCTGTTTGGGTTTAGCCATGTGGTGCTGATCACACCACATGGCTACTTTGCATATTGTTTGGTCAGCTTGCTCCGCCTCAGGTCATGTGATGCTGGCCACATCACATGATCCTGGGTGGGCTATTTAAAGATGGCAACTGCCTCACTCATTGCCTGTGATTAGTTTATACTTTTGATCAGTGCTTGTGCGACCTTGTGTTTTGGATTTGCTATTTGGACTCTGACTTTGGACTTGGACTTGGACCTCTCTTTTCTTTACCGCCTGACTCCCCAAGCTTGCAGTCTGTGGAAGCATTTTTTCAGGCCTTAGGCCTATTATATGAGGAGCCTGACTTGACTTCTGTAGCTGAGACTCAGCTCAGAGACATTCGGCAGGGTAACCGTCCAGTAGAGGATTACTGTGCTGAGTTTAGAAAGTGGTGTGTTTCCTCTGGATGGAATGACCCTGCTTTGAGAAGCCAGTTTAGGGTGGGGCTGTCTGACCATCTTAAGGACTTACTTGTCAGTTACTCTACTCCTGACACCCTAGAGGCGGCCATGACACTAGCCATTAAACTGGATCGTCGAGTGAGGGAGAGACGGAGGGAACGTTCAGATATTCCTCAGGGTGTCGTCCTGCCTGAATCCCCTCTTCTGAGTCCACCTTCTACCAGGGTCCCGGAGGAGTCCATACAGTGGGGAGGAACTTTGAGAGATCAGAGACGCTTGAATGGAACCTGTTTCTACTGCGGTGAGACGAACCACTGGCTCCAGCAATGCCCGAGACTTCTGCCCTCTAGAGAGCTTTCTGCGGAAGTAAGGTAACCCCAGCGGTGGTAAGGAGGAAAGTATTATTACCTATCTCCATTGCGTACAACCAACTCAGGGGGTCCGGTAAGGCTTTTGTTGATTCTGGTTCTGCCCTTAATTTTATTGATTTTGATTTTATACAATCTGTGGGGATTCCGCTAGTTCCTTTAAGGAGGGTGATTGAAATTATCGCACTGGATTCCACTCCATTGAATAATGGGAGAGTGGAGTTTTGTACTCCTGAGGTTGTATTAACTGTAGGAATTACCCATACCGAGACTTGTTCCTTCCTTGTATTAAAGGATTTACCTGCCGACCTTGTTTTAGGTCTGCCATGGTTACAGGACCACAACCCTGTGATCAACTGGTCGGTAGGTGAATTGGAAAAATGGGGAATGAATTGTGACAAATGTTGTAAATCAGTATTGCTGTTTGGAGGTACCACTGAGTCTCTTTCCTTGCCCAAGTATATCGGCGATTTTTCGGACGTTTTTTCCATGTCCGAGACTGAGTTCCTCCCTCCTCACCGGCAATATGATTGCGCCATCGACCTTATTGAGGGATCCAAATATCCCAAAGGTCGCATTTATAATCTCTCTACTCCTGAACGTCAGTCCATGAGGGATTATCTCAAGGAGAGTCTGGCCAAGGGTCACATCCGGCCTTCAGTTTCTCCCATGGGGGCAGGTTTTTTTCTTTGTTGGTAAAAAGGATGGAGGATTGAGGCCCTGTATCGATTACAGGGAGCTCATCAATAAAATCACTGTTAAAAACAGATACCCGTTGCCCCTTATTCCTGACTTGCTGAATCAGGTCCAGGGGGCCTGTTGGTTCACCAAGCTGGATTTGAAGGGGGCATACAACCTAATCAGGATTCGTGAGGGGGACGAATGGAAAACTGCTTTTAATACCCCGGAAGGTCATTATGAGTACTTGGTAATGCCTTTTGGGTTAAGTAATGCTCCGGCAATTTTCCAAAACTTTGTCAATGACATTTTTAGACCATTTATTGGGAAATTTGTAATTGTCTATATTGATGACATCCTGATTTTTTCTACAGACTGGGAGAGTCACGTATCTCACACTAGGCAAGTGCTGGAGGTGTTGCGTGAAAACAAGTTGTTCGTTAAAGGGGAAAAGTGTACCTTTGGTGTTCAGGAAGTGGCCTTTTTGGGATACATTCTCACCCCTTTTTCTTTCAAAATGGACCCAGTTAAAGTACAGGCCATTGTGGATTGGGTGCGACCTTCCTCTTTGAAGGCGCTCCAGCGATTTCTGGGGTTTGCTAATTTTTATCGTAAATTTGTCAAAAATTTTTCTGTGGTAGCCAAACCCATTACGGATTTGACTCGCAAGGGGGCTGATCTGGTCAATTGGCCCCCTGCAGCTATTGAGGCCTTTGAAAGGTTAAAGCAGTGTTTTATTAATGCTCCTGTGTTGGTCCAGCCTGATCAAAGTAAGCCTTTTGTAGTTGAGGTGGATGCGTCTGAGGATGGTGTGGGGCTGTACTGTCCCAGGGGTCTTCCACCTTAACTAATCTTATGCCATGCGCCTTCTTCTCCCGCAAGTTCTCTCCTGCCGAGAGGAATTATGACATTGGTAATAGGGAGTTACTTGCAATCAAGTGGGCATTTGAGGAATGGCGTCATTTTTTAGAAGGGGCAGTTCACCGCATTACGGTCCTCACGGATCATAAGAATTTAATGTTTTTAGAATCGGCTAAGCGATTGAATCCTAGACAGGCGAGGTGGGCTTTATTCTTTACTCGTTTTGATTTTTGTGTTACCTTCAGACCCGGGAGCAAGAACGTTAAGGCCGATGCCTTATCCCGAAGTTTCAAGGCGTATCAGCCTCCTGACGTCCCTCCTGAGCCCATCCTGCCAGCTGATATCATCGTGGCCGCTACCTCATCTGACCTCGCTTCTGAAATCTCGGCAGGACAACATCTTGCTCCCATTGGTACCCCCAATGAAAAATTGTTTGTGCCGGCTCATTTGCGATTGCAACTGCTGGGTGAGTGCCATAATTCTGTTTTGTGTGGACATCCTGGCATCAATGCCACCAAGGAGTTGGTCTCTAGGCAGTATTGGTGGCCGTCGATCTCCAGAGATGTTCAGGCTTTTGTAACTGCGTGTAACACTTGTGCCAGGTCCAAGAATACCAAGACACGACCTATGGGTGAGTTACATCCTTTACCCATACCTAGTAGACCTTGGTCACATCTGTCCATGGACTTTATCACAGACTTGCCGTGCTCTGAGGGTAAAACCGTGATATTTGTGGTGGTTGACAGATTCAGCAAAATGTGTCATTTTATTCCTTTGTGTAAATTACCCTCTGCAAAGGTCTTGGCGTCCGTGTTCATGGATAATATTGTCAAACTGCATGGTGTTCCTGAGAATATCGTTTCTGATAGGGGAGTACAGTTTGTGTCTAGGTTCTGGAGGGGCGTTCTGTAATAAGATTGGTATCTCTTTGTCCTTTTCATCAGCCTTTCATCCGGAGACCAACGGTCAGACTGAACGTTTTAACCAATCCGTTGAGCAATATCTCAGATGTTATGTTTCTGATAACCAACATGTGTGGGCCAGATTCCTGTCTCTGGCTGAATTTGCAATTAATAATCGTGTTAATTCATCCTCTGGGATGTCGCCGTTTTTCTGCAATATGGGTTTTCATCCACGCTTTGGCTCCTGTTCCCCATCTGCGTCGGTTGTCCCAGAGGTCAATGATTTTTCTCAAGAACTGTGCACAGTTGGGCACAGGTTCAGTCGAACCTGGAAAAGGCCCAAGGAATTCAAAAAGCTAAGGCTGATAGAAAACGTTCTAAGGGTGTGAATTTTAAGGTTGGGGATAAGGTATGGTTATCGACTAAAAATCTCAACATGAGGGTACCATCCTACAAGTTTGCACCTCGCTTCATTGGTCCTTACAGGATCACCAAGGTGATCAATCCGGTTTCTTTTAGGTTATGTTTACCTGACTCCCTTCGTGTTCATAATGTTTTTCATGTGTCTTTGCTCAAACGTTATGTTGCTCCCGTTGGTCCTGAGGAACAGTCTCCTCCTCCGGTTGAGGTAGCAGGACAAATGGAGCATGAGATTGCCAGAATTGTGGATGTGAGAAGGGTCCGGAATTCCTTCCAGTACCTCGTACATTGGAAGGGGTTCGGTCCTGAGGACAGGTCTTGGGTACCGTTGACCAGGATGCATGCAGACTCGCTCATCCAAAAGTTCCATCTGCAGCATCCCGATAAGCCTGCTCCCGCTGGTAAGGGTCCGGTGGCCCCTCGTGAAGGGGGGGTACTGTCACGCGAGGTCGGCGTCGCGCTCCCTCTGCACGACATCGCCGGACCTCTCCGCCCCCTAGAGACGAGCAATAGGGAATTGAAGTGCTGGTCTTGTCAGCCAGCACTTCATGAGTTAATTCTCTGTTTGGGTTTAGCCATGTGGTGCTGATCACACCACATGGCTACTTTGCATATTGTTTGGTCAGCTTGCTCCGCCTCAGGTCATGTGATGCTGGCCACATCACATGATCCTGGGTGGGCTATTTAAAGATGGCAACTGCCTCACTCATTGCCTGTGATTAGTTTATACTTTTGATCAGTGCTTGTGCGACCTTGTGTTTTGGATTTGCTATTTGGACTCTGACTTTGGACTTGGACTTGGACCTCTCTTCTCTTGACCCCTGGTATTTACGCTATCTCCTGTGTTTGACCCGGCTTGCTGACTACTCTATCATTGTGTTTGTTCCGTCTGTGTTTTGTCTCTCCCTGTGTTCCCTTTCCCTCCCTCTGCACTTACCCAGTATAGGGAACGTCTTCGTGGTTGTCCGCGGCTGCCTAGGGCCGTTTGAGGCAAGTAGGTAGGGAAAGAAGGGGGGTTCAAGTACAGGGCACACCTTCCCTTGTCTCCCCCGTGACACAAATAGCGCATGGCGTAAAAGGGGAGCCTTCTGAACATACCAAAGCAGAACAGATACCAGTTCTGCTCTAAGAGCAGAGAGTAGATTCTCACTTCCTTTCTGGGATTCGCATCCCCACCCACCCTTGATTGAACATGATGGGTTTTTTTTAACCGTATTAACTATATGTAACTATGCAATCAGTCTATTGGAGAATACTAGGCTTGCCTGGCCATCATGTTTGCTCTTAAGACATACTTAGGTATACTCCAAAGATGCCCATACACATTAAATAGAAGTTGGTTGATGGTTGAACAGCAGTTGCACAGTTTTTCAGCTGTCAGTCACGTGACAGAAAAAAATAACTACAATGACTGTAATGTCTGGTTTTTTTTTACATTTAACTGGACAAAGTGCTGTTTTGTTCTCTTTTTGATTGAATCTTTGGTGGAAAGTTCATAATGGAGCTTCATCGCAGATGTGAATCTAGCTTTAAAATAATGCAAAAAATGTGGATCAAACAAAAGCCAACAGTGGTGGGTATACCCCCACAAAAAATGTCAATGTCTCAATAACTTGTCATGTAGCCTTGAGCATCAATTACAGCTCGACAATGACGTCTCATGCTGTTCACAATCAACTTATTGTCTGCTTAGACATGGCATCCAACTCTTATGAAGGAGCGGCCCTCAATGTCATTGAGGTTCTGGGGTACAGAGTTACGAGCCTCTACATGGCGACTCAGCTGATCCCATAGGTTTTCAATGGGATTCAGGTCTGAAGAAAGTGCAGGCCACTCCATTTGAGGTACCCCAGTCTCCAGCAGGCGTTCCTTAATGATGGGACCTTGACTTTCATTAGTGAACAGCACTGAGGCCCATTGGTCCTTTATCCAGCGTAGATGCTCCCTGGTCAATATAAGACACACCTTTGCCTGGTGGTGTGGTCAGGTACCCTTGCAGGTCATCAGACCACGTAGACCACATTGTTGTAAACGGTTTCGAGTGGTCTGACGTCACACTTGGGTACCTCTAACCTTCCTTAAATGTGCCTGGAGTTGTGTGGCACTCATCATCCGGTTCCGCAGGGCATTGTTCACAATAAAGTGATCATCAGTGTGGGATGTGGCCAAAGGACGTCCACTTCTATGCCTTTCTGTGACTCTTCCAGTATCTGTATATCTGTTGCAACCTGCTGATGACACTCTGTGACACTCTAAGTTCAGTGGCCACTTCTATCTGAGGACATCCTGCTTGAAGCCTCTAACTGATTTTAATTGAACCAGGAAATGTATTGGGCAAACACCTTTTAACCCACAAGCCAAATATTCCTAACTTTTTGTGAGTAGTGTACAGTATCTTGGAATCTCTCACATAATATGTTGGTATCCAAAATACTATAAGGTACATTTATTAACCTACTGTATTTATGCAACTTTTTTAAGATCACACATTTTGCCGCACACTTCTCATATGTGGCGAGAAAAGGGGGGGCGTGCTGTGGGCGGGAAGTGGGCGCTGCTGCAGGCGCACTACATTTGTCTTTCTTCAAGCCAGTTTTTCCATAGATTTAAGTGGGTTGCATGGTCAGAAGATGCGCCAAATACATGGGATTCGTACACCTCTGCAAAAATTTGGCCCATCCTCAACACATATATTGTCACTGAAAAAAATACCCTATTAAAACATAACTTTTACTAAGTCTTATTTAAAAGAATCCCACACACACAAAATTACACAAAATATTGTGAATAAACAAAAAAGTAAACACTTTTTAATGATAATTGAGGCTACCAATATTAATGGTTAGGCAAGTAGTTTAAATAGGATTATGCCACACAGGTGGTCACTCACGATTAGATGAGTTGTTCTGTAATGAAGGGGGCTCATTCACATCACATTGTTCAGTAACCGGTGGCTGCAGCGTCTCTTCTCCGGTACTGGTTCCAAGTCCATGCTTTTTAGGCAGGCGGGATACTGTCCCTACTTGGACTGTCTTCACCCTCCCTAAAAGCGGAGTAATCGCTCCGAAAGGGGCGGCCCCACTTATCGGTGGCTGTACCCAATATAATAAAATTCCCTACCTCCTGTGGATATCCCATATAGTGGTATGCCTAGATTAGTGGGTTAGATTCATCGTCTCGCTACCGGCCTAACACCGTCCACGGGCTGGGCCTCTTTGCGTTTCCCCTTTGAAAATAAAGTAGGTTCATCAGGAGACTCATATTTAGGCACAATCGCCATATTGATGAGGCCAGTAGTGTTCAAAGTACTGCCTACTCACATAGGGGTGTTGCAGTACTATTTAAAGAATCCCTCAGACGCGCCAAAGAGCGGGCGTGCGATTTCTTCTACTGCGCATGCGCCCGTTACGTTGCGCCCCGTCAGGTTTGCCCTTAGTTCGGGAATACACCAATGACAGAAGTGCGCAGGTGCCCGTGATCACATCGCACTCTGCCAAATACTACATCTCTAACGGCAGAAGTGCGCAGGCGCCCGCGATTCCCTTGGTCCTGCCAGCACCACGTCGAGCTCATATATCGTACTGCGCATGGTCCACTAGCTCCATGGTTTACAAAGAATGCCATGGTAACGCGGCTTTTAAATAGTGCTTTCTATGAGAATTACTAACATTAAAAAATTGTTTATTTTATAAATAGGAATATATAGATCAGCCTATTTATTAAAAAGGGAATAATCAGTTATCCAATGAGGGAAAAATAATAATGGAAATAAATACTGGTTTTGTAGTGGTGGATTCCTGGTTTGTGTTAAGTGGGGATGGTGCATAAATCAATACTTAAGGATCATGATTAATGTAAGGATACGGTCCACCAATCCCACAAAAGTATACATTGACGTTAGGACCTATCTCGGTCTGATATCGTTTGCTTTTATGTCAGTCTAATCACTATCAGTAATATATAATTTCAAAAAAATATAATTTCAAAAAAAGGAACCTATAGCTGAGGTATTATGGTAGATATATCACTTTTTTTCTCTCTTATTTTCTTTATTTATTTAATTATTCAACAGGAGTTTCTGCTTTAGATGAAACTTGTGAAGGTAAGTAACTCGTTCAGACCATCAGGATTTACTGTTTTAAGTCTAAACATCCATTCTGTCTCCTTTCTTAGTATCCTGTTATCAAGGTCTCCACCCCTGGGGGATGATCTTATTATTTCTGGCTTATTGAGTTAATCCCAGACACAATAGGGCGACCCTTCAAGGGTTCCAAGCCCTTATGTATCTTGGGTAAAGCGTAGAACGTGGGTATAGTTGGTTGTTCCTTGAACATGAATTCAAATTCCTCCTTTATGAGGAGTTGATTGTTCACAGCCTCTATTAGAATCCCCTCCAACTCCTTGTTATACATATCCGTCGGATCATTTAAAGGGGTTGTCCCACGAAAAATATTCTACAGTTTTCAAACCAGCACCTGGATCTGAATACTTTTGTAATTGCATGTCATTAAAAATGTTGTATAGTTACTGAGTTATTCAGTAAAATGTACCTGTATAGTACCACTTAATTTCTTATTTCTTTGACCTCCTCACTGAGAAGGCCGCACATGCTCAGTTTCATCTTTCAACTGCCTCCTGAGTTGTGATAGGGAGAGATGAGACACGCCCCCTGAACTGCAGTGTAAAAGACACTCCCTGAGCTGTCATCTTGATATAAATCTAGCAGAACAATGAATGGGGAGATCTCTGGATTGATGTGAGGTACAGATCTGGTTCTAGCTTTGTTAGAAAGAGGTTGTCATCTACTATATGATGTCTGATTTTCATTTTTTACATTATTCATGGGATAACCCCTTTAAGAGTAGATCATATGCGTCCCTGTCCCTAAGTATTGTATTACACATGTCCAAATATCTCTGGTGGTCCAAGATCACTAGCCCAGCCCGCGGACGGTGTTAGGCCGGTAGCGAGACGATGAATCTAACCCGCTAATCTAGGCATACCACTATATGGGATATCCACAGGAGGTAGGGAATTTTATTATATAGGTACAGCCACCGATAAGTGGGGCCGCCCCTTTCGGAGCGATTACTCCGCTTTTAGGCAGGGTGAAGACAGTCCAAGTAGGGACAGTATCCCGCCTGCCTAAAAAGTGTGGACTTGGAACCAGTACCAGAGAAGAGACACTGCAGCCACCGGTTACTGAACAATGTGATGTGAATGAGCCCCCTTCATTACAGAACAACTCATCTAATCGTGAGTGACCACCTGTGTGGCATAATCCTATTTAAACTACTTGCCTAACCATTAATATTGGTAGCCTCGATTATCATTAAAAAGTGTTTACTTTTTTGTTTATTCACAATATTTTGTGTAATTTTGTGTGTGTGGGATTCTTTTAAATAAGACTTAGTAAAAGTTATGTTTTAATAGGGTATTTTTTTCAGTGACAATATATTTCTTGGCATACCCGTCTAGATCTCTTTTTCAGTGATTAAAAAAAAACCATCCTCAACACAGCAACAGCACAGCAACACAGGGAAATCAAGACCAGCGTACAATACGGCAGTCTTGATGAATGTCCCCCAATAAGTTTATAATATAATTTATGATAATGGGTGTAAATAGAACTGGCCAATTTGCTCACAAAACTATGCTTAACCCCTTAACGCCGAATGACGGCTTATCCCGTCATGGGCAGGAGCCGCTTGCCGCCCCATGACGGGATAAGCCGTCATGGCATTAAACTGTCACCATGTCTGATGACATGGTGACAGTGCTGAGACCCCGGCTGTTACTTACAGCCAGGGGTCTCAGCTAACCAGCCCGGGACCAATGGGGGCGGTCCCGGGCTAGCGATCGCTGTGATTGGCTAGTCTGTTCAGACTAGCCAATCGCAGCGATCGTGCTGCAATAAACTGTAAAATAAAAAAAATAAAAAAAAATTTGCAATATACTATATATCCCCCCCCACCCCACTGTTTACTTTGATGGCCGTTTGGGTGGGTGGGGGGGGAGATATAGCTAGCGGGCGGGCGGGCAGGCGGGTGAGCGATGTGCGGGCGGCTGCGGCGAGAGTGCCGCCCGCAATTTCAGGATGGCCGAGCGTTATCAAGCAGAGTATCAGCATACAGCTGATACTCTGCTTGAAACTGCTGACATCGGTGCTGGCGCCGATGTCAGCAGTTTAACCCCTTCCATGCCGCGGTCCGTAGGGACCGCTGTATGGAAGGGGTTAACAGGGAGGGAGCTCCCTCCCTCTCCCATCGGGCGCTGGCAGCGCCGATGGTGTGGCCAGATGAGAGGGAGGAAGCTCCCTCTCCCTTCCATCGGGACGCTGCTCTGCTGTGGCAGCGTCCCGATGGTTACCATGGCAACCAGACGCTTTCAGAAGCGTCTCGGTTGCCATGGTGTAAGCTAAGCCTCATCAGGCTCCTGCTAAAGGTAGGAGCCTGACAAGGTTTAGCAACAGTGAAAATGCACTGCAGTACACTATACAGTGTACTGTAGTGTATTATAGAACAATCAGACCCACTGGATCTTCAAGAACCAAGTGGGTCTGAGTCTAAGAAAGTGTAAAAAAAAGTGTAAAAAAATAAAAAAAAAAGTGTAAAAAAAAAGTGTTAAAAAAAATCCCTTTTTCCCCCAAAACTCAAATTTGAAATTAGTAAAAAAAGATAAAAAATACCCCAAGCATGTTAGGTATCGCCACGTTCGTAACAACCTGCTCTACAAAAATATCACATGTCCCAACCCCTCAGGTGAACACCGTAAAAAAATAAAAATAAAAACAGGTTCAAAAAAGCTATTTTTGTCACTTTACATCACAAAAAGTGTAATAGCAAGCGATCAAAAAGGCGTATGCCCCTCAAAATAGTACCAATCTAACCGTCACCTCTTCCCGCAAAAAATTAGCCCCTACCTGAGACAATCGCCCAAAAAATAAAAAAACTACAGCTCTCACAATGGAGACACTAAAACATGGATTTTTTTTGTTTCAAAAATGAAATTATTGTGTAAAACTTAAATAAATTAAAAAAACTATACATGTTAGGTATCGCCACGTCCGTAACAACCTGCTCTACAAAAATATCACATGAGTTAACCCCTCAGGTGAACACAGTAAAAAAAATAAAATAAAAACAGGGTCAAAAAAGCCAATTTTTGTCACTTTACATCACAAAAAGTGTAATACCAAGCGATCAAAAAGGCGTATGCCCCCCAAAATAGTACCAATCTAACCGTCACCTCTTCCCGCAAAAAATGAGCCCCTACCTGAGACAATCGCCCAAAAAATAAAAAAACTACAGCTCTCACAATGGAGACACTAAAACATGGATTTTTTTGTTTCAAAAATGAAATTATTGTGTAAAACTTAAATAAATTAAAAAAACTATACATGTTAGGTATCGCCACGTCCGTAACAACCTGCTCTACAAAAATATCACATGAGTTAACCCCTCAGGTGAACACAGTAAAAAAAATAAAATAAAAACAGGGTCAAAAAAGCCAATTTTTGTCACTTTACATCACAAAAAGTGTAATACTAAGCGATCAAAAAAGCATATGCCCCCCAAAATAGTACCAATCTAACCGTCACCTCTTCCCACAAAAAATGAGCCCCTACCTGAGACAATTGCCCAAAAAATAAAAAAACTACAGCTCTCACAATGGAGACACTAAAACATGATTTTTTTTGTTTCAAAAATGATATTATTGTGTAAAACTTAAATAAAAATAAAAAACTATACATGTTAGGTACTGCCACGTTCGTAACAACCTGCTCTACAAAAATATCACATTAGTTAACCCCTCAGGTGAACACAGTAAAAAAAAAAAAACAGCCAGAACAGCCATTTTTGTTTACCTTGCCTAACAAAAAGTGTAATATAAAGTGATCAAAAATCATATGTTCCCCAAAATAGTATCAATAACACTGTCACCTTATCCCTTAGTTTCCAAAATATGGGCACTTTTTGGTTGTTTCTACTGTAGGGGTGCATCGGGGGGGCTTCAAATAGGACATGGTGTCTCAAAACCAGTCCAGCAAAATCCGCCCTCCAAAAACCATCTGGCGCACCTTTCCTTCTGCGCTTGGCCATGCGCCCATACAGTAGTTTACAATCACATGCGGGGTGTTTCTTTAAATCGCAGAATCAGGGTAATAATTTTTGAGGTTTTTTTTGCTATTAACCCTTGATTTGTTACAGGAAAAAATGGATTAAAATGGAAAATCTGCAAAAAAAGTGAAATTTTGAAATGTCATCTCCATTTTCCTTTAATTCTTGTGGAATACATAAAGGGTTAACACAGTTTTTAAAATTAGTTTTGAAAACCTTGAGGGGTGTAGTTTCTAAAATGGGGTCATTTATGGTGGTTTCTATTATGTTAGCCCCACAAAGTGACTTCAGAACTGAACTGGTGCTTAAAAAAATGGTTTTGGAAAATTTCTAAAAAAATTTAAGAATTGATTCTAAAATTCTAAGCCTTCTAACATCCCCAAAAAATAAAATTACATCTACAAAATGATGGCAACATAAAGTAGACATATGGGACATGTAAAGTCATAACTATTTTGTGAGGGATCACTATCTGCCTTAATAGCAGAGAAATTCAAAGTTTGAAAATTACAAATTTTTCCAAATTTTCTGTAAATTTAGGATTTTTTTATAAATAAAGGTGATTTATATTGACTCAAATTTACCACTGTCGTGGAGTACAATGTGTCACGAAAAAACAATCTTGGAATCAGTCGAATCGGTGAAAGAATCCCAAAGTTATGAATTGATAAAGTGACACATGGCAGATTTTAAAAATGTGGCTTCGGCATTAAGTGTAAAAGTAGCTTCGGCCTTAAGGGGTTAATAAACCATAAAATAAAAACATAATAACTACCAAAAGGCAGAGACAAAACCCCCAAAACTCTTCAGACACATTGGTCTTTTGAAGAAGAAAAAGACAGTACATTTCAGAAAATGTACTGTATATTGTATTGATATCCTGTACAAACTTCTCTGCACATAATGCCCTACTCTCTCACTAGATGGTGCTAAGATCCTTACTTTTCCCTTTCATCTTGTGGCCAAACATAAGTGTTACTAAACCTTACTACACATTGCACAAAATAGTCTGAAAAGAACTGAACTGTGACCAGCACTTAAGGCACATGCTTACAGATTGAATTGGAGCCTTTGTGATTTCTTTAAGAGGATATTTATTATACTCACTTATATAGCACTGACATATTCCGCAGCTCTTTACAGAAATTAGCATCAGACTGTCCCCAATGGGGCTCAGAATCTGAGTTCCCTATTAGTATGTCTTTGGAGTGTGGGAGAAAAATAGGATTACCAGGAGGAAACCCATGCAAAAACAGGGAGAACATACAAACTCCATGCAGATGTTGTCCCTGGTTAGATTTAAGCCCAGGACTCCAGTGCTGCATGGCAACAGTGCTAACCACTGAGTCACTATGCTGCCCATATAGAGTCATATACCTACAGTACATATATGTTTCCATATATATTTCACACATATATTCTTATTCAATATCTACAAGCAGAAATCGTGAAAACATGGTGTAATTTATTTATTTTTTTTGCTTAAACTGGAATACTCCCTTAAGAGTGTTATCAAGGATTTTGATATTGACGGCCTTTTCTCAAGATAAATGATAAATATCAGATTGGCAGGGTCCAAACTGCATACCCCTGCTGATTAACTCTTACCTTGTAGTTTCACCAGAACTAGACAGCTTTGTCGATTGTATAGACTGAGGGACCTGGTAACTGCAGTGCTGCTCCAAGTGAAGGGAACTACAGAATGGATGGTGCTTCCAGTGGCTATAGGGGTTGCAGAAGTCAAAACTGTGACTGGTCCCTAAGCCCTGGGGGCCCACGGTGCCCCCCTTGCCAGTGGCGCACCCATGATTACAGCATCTTTCGCTTAAGATGCAATGCGTCTTATAAAGTGAATAATAGTGAGATTGTTAATTATGAAAGTCCTCACTAATCTGCAGGAGGTGGGTGGAGTGTTAATTCTGTACTTGCCGCTCTTCCCTGGTCTTCTCCAGACCATGCTGCACCGTTTTGACTGCATACAGCATCAAGATGTACATGCACACTCTGGACTGAAGTTGTATGCAGTCAGGTCACAGTGCTGCATGGACCCAGAAAAAAGCAATGAACAGGGACTGCAGGAGAGGACCACGGATGTGGAGAGTGGCAGAGGAGCAAGAGAGGTAAGAGAATTTATTTATTTTAGGTCTGATATGAGGTCTGATAAGGGAGTCTTAGGATCTGATAAAGGGGTCTGAGAATATAATACAGGAGTCTGAGGATCTGAAATGGGGGTCTGAGGATCTGATATGTGGGTCTGAGAATCTGATAAGGGAGGGTCTGAGGATCTGATAAGGGGGTCTGAGGATCTGATATGGGGGTCTGATCTGGGGTCTGATATGGGGGTCTGATCTCAGATCTGATGTGGGGTTTTGGTCTGAGGTTCTGATATAGGGGGTATGACTTGGAGTTCTAAAGGGGGTCTGATTTGAGGTCTCATATAGGGGGGGTCTAACATGGAGGTCTGAGGGATCTGATATGGGGGTCTTATTTGAGGATCTGATATGGGGGTCTGATATGAGGTCTGATATGGGGCCTGATCTAAGGTTTGAAATAGGGTATGATCTGAGGATCTGATATAGGGGTCTGATCTGAAAGGTAAGGGGGTATTTTTTGTTCTGTTACGCATTATAAGGGAGTGTTTTTTGTTCTGGTGCACATTGTAAGGGGGTGTTTTTTGTACTGGTGCATATTATAAGGGGGTATTTTTCTATTGGCACACATTATAAGGAGAATTATTACTACTGGGGAACTACGGGGAACATGATTGCTAGCATGGGAACAATAGGGGCATTATTACTAATGGGGGCACTGTTAACACTAAGTGCCCTCTGGCAGATAATTATTTCTATTGTCAGGACTTTGGGGAGCATTATTACTGTGGGGCGTACACTGTGGGGGGTATGCTGATACTGGTACAACTGGTACTGTTTTTCAAGTATGTATTTAAAGGGGTTTTACCATCTTGGACAATGGGGGCATATCGCTAAGATATGCCCCCATTGTCCTATAGGTGCGGGTCCCACCGCTGGGACCCGCACCTATATCGAGAACGGGGCCCCGAAAGTGAAGGAGGGCACACCGCGCATGCTGGCTTGGCTATTTCCGTCGGCTGTATAGAAATGAATGGGAGTCGGGCCGCGCATGCGCATTGTGCTTCCATTCATTTCTATGGAGCCAACGGAAATAACCGAGCCAGCGGTGGGACCCGCACCTATAGGACAATGGGGGCATATCCTAGCGAGCTGGTCACAGCAAAGACAGCTGAGGGCTTCAAAACAGGCTTAGATAAATTCTTAGAGAAAAAGAAGGTCACCACATATTAAGAAATGTAGAGTCATGTCTTAAGGTTACCCGTCCCCCTCCCCTTCATCACTCCTACCCCCTCCCTTGGTTGAACTTGATGGACATGTGTCTTTTTTCAACCGTATTAACTATGTAACTATGCCCCCATTTTCCAAGATGGTAAAACCCCTTTAATAGTAGGACTCGAGGGAAGTGGTTAGGTTGAGAATTTGGCAAGGGGGGGTGGGCGTTTCAATTTTTGCCTCAGGCAGCAGAAAGGCTACGTGCACCCCTGTCCCTTTCCACAAAGCACTGAGGGAAGTGGGGCCCCTGGTGCTGTCTAGTTCTGGCACTGGAACTACAAGATAACAGCAGATTATATTGGTTTGGGGGGGGGGCTCATACCAATATGATATCTAAGGATAGACAATCAATATCAAAATCCTGAACAAACCCCCCCCCCTCCCCATAAATAACCATTCAGAATGGTATCAGAATGACTTTTAATTCGTTACTGGGAAATACAATTGTTACTCAGCTGTTCAATACTTTACATTAAAAAAGTTATTTTTAGAGGGATAGCATCAATATAAATCAGATAAACTACATTTACCACGCAAATGATAGCACCATATATCTAAATTCTAGATCTATATAACTAATGGCATTCAAAGTTATGACTATTTGGAGCATAGAGTTAATTTTTTGGGGGGTGGGAGGTGGGGGAGGTAGATAGCAGCCTACAGTATAGCAGTAGTTGTGGATAAAAAATGTTGATTTTCTACTGTATATCACCCAAAAGCAAAAAGGTTTTGTACAGAATTAGAAAAAACATTTCAGCTTTCTCTCATTTCTTTAAAAAAAAAAATAGAGTCAAATCACCCTACAGGCTGTGTGTGGTATTGCAGCTCAGCCTCATTCTGTTCAATGGATCTGATATGCAATACCAGACAGGTTTGGTACTGTTTCTGGAAGAAAGGAGCTGTGCTTAGCATACTTGGAAAACTCCTATAATGTGAGTAATAAGAGTAGATTGGATAGACATCTCCTGTTTTTTTTTTATTTTTTATTCCTCCTTGACTTTACTTGCAGCTCGCTTACACTAAAGGGAAAAAGTTACATATTCAGATAATGTTGATTTATTTACTTGATAAACATACAGTACAGACCAAAAGTTTGGACACACCTTCTCATTCAAAGAGTTTTCTGTATTTTCATGACTATGAAAATTGTAGATTCACACTGAAGGCATCAAAACTACGAATTAACACATGTGGAATTATATACTTAACAAAAAAGTGTGAAACAACTGAAAATATGTCTTATATTCTAGGTTCTTCAAAGTAGCCACCTTTTGCTTTAATTACTGCTTTGCACACTCTTGGCATTCTCTTGATGAGCTTCAAGAGGTAGTCATCTGAAATGGTTTTCACTTCACAGGTGTGCCCTGTCAGGTTTAATATGTGGGATTTCTTGCCTTATAAATGGGGTTGGGACCATGAGTTGTATTGGGCAGAAGTCAGGTGGATACACAGCTGATAGTCCTACTGAATAGACTGTTAGAATTTGTATTATGGCAAGAAAAAAGCTGCTAAGAAAAATGAGTGGCCATCATTACTTTAAGAAATGAAGGTCAGTCAGTCCGAAAAATTGGGAAAACTTTGAAAGTGTCCCCAAGTGCAGTCGCAAAAACCATCAAGCGCTACAAAGAAACTGGCTCACATAAGGACCGCCCCAGGAAAGGAAGACCAAGAGTCACCTCTGCTGCGGAGGATAAGTTCATCCGAGTCACCAACATCAGAAATCGCAGGTTAACAGCAGCTTAGATTAGAGACCAGGTCAATGCCACACAGAGTTCTAGCAGCAGACACATCTCTACAACAACTGTTAAGAGGAGACTGTGTGCAGCAGGCCTTCATGGTAAAATAGCTGCTAGGAAACCACTGCTAAAGACAGGCAACAAGCAGAAGAGACTTGTTTGGGCTAAAGAACACAAGAAATGGACATTAGACCAGTGGAAATTTGTGCTTTGGTCTGATGAGTCCAAATTTGAGATCTTTGGTTCCAACCACCGTGTCTTTGTGCGATGCAGAAAAGGTGAACGGATGGACTCTACATGTCTGGTTCCCACCGTGAAGCATGGATGAGGAGGTGTGATGATGTGGGGGTGCTTTGCTGGTGACACTGTTGGGGATTTATTCAAAACTGAAGGAATACTGAACCAGCATGGCTACCACAGAATCTGCAGCGGCATGCTATTTCATCCGGTTTGCGTTTAGTTGGACCATCATTTATTTATCAACAGGACAATGACCCCAAACACACCTCCAGGCTGTGTAAGGGCTATTTGACCAAGAAGGAGAGTGATGGGGTGCTACACCAGATGACCTGGCCTCCACAGTCACCAGACCTGAACCCAATCGAGATGGTTTGGGGTGAGCTGGACCGCAGAGTGAAGGCAAAGGGCCAACAAGTGCTAAGCATCTCTGGGAACTCCTTCAAGAATGTTGGAATTCCATTTCAAGTGATTACCTCTTGAAGCTCATCAAGAGAATGCCAAGAGTGTGCAAAGCAGTAATCAAAGCAAAAGGTGGCTACTTTGAAGAACCTAGAATATAAGACATATTTTCAGTTGTTTCACACTTTTTTGTTAAGTATATAATTCCACATGTGTTAATTCATAGTTTTGATGCCTTCAGTGTAAATCTACAATTTTCATAGTCATGAAAATACAGAAAACTCTTTGAATGAGAAGGTGTGTCCAAACTTTTGGTCTGTACTGTATACTGTATTATGATCTATTTTATCTATAAGATGAACATAGACATGGAATTTCTACATGCTCAGGTGATCATATTCCATTTATCAGTAAGATTTGTCTCTGCTAACTACAATAAAATTTTGATCTGCTGTATTGTATGTATACAGTCAGAAGTTGGCAGTAATTTGAAGCTTATGGTATGGTAAGCTGCCCCTTGGCTTATTAAATATTTTAGTAGGGGTGTTTGTTTTTTTGCATCTGATAATACATGAGCATAAATGATTTTTTTCATATAAAATAATACCGTCCTGAGTAATTGGTCATGTCTGACAGACAATTTAAATATGTCATTTTTATTATTTTGAGACTTGAAATGCTTTTTATTAGTTTGGAAAGAGGTAAACATGTATCACAAGAGGAAATGTGTATCATCTATCTGGAGGTAATAAATATGTGATGACACAGGGCCTTGCTGCTTGGACACATACCATTCATTAAAACTATGCATGACCATTCCTCCAAAACTAGGGACTGGAGCAGGTCATAGTGGTGGGGACCACAGTAATCATGCATTTATTTCCATGGGACAACCCCTTTAATAATCTCTGCTCTTTACTATCCTCTACAGAGGAAAAAAAAACAAAAACAAAACCAAACTGAAAAAACATCCGTCTAGATGTTTGTTTTGAATACTCCATATCATTACTTTACCGTCTCTTATCAGGGCCCCTGTTGCCCAGCCATGCTTCCACCCGCTGAGGATGGTAAACCCAGAGCAACCTGATAGTGGAGCAGATAAACAGTCCATTTCCTTGTTAATTCAAGAGATCAGAGTTTATACGATGTGTTATTTGGATATTTATTTATTAGGTATTACTTGGACACTGCATATATTCATTATTTTGGTATTGTATACACTGTCTTATAGAGGAAGTCATTACTTTGCTTGTTGCACAGGGCTATATTTTCTATATCAGACCTTGCTCTTCATTCACTTTAAAGAAGAACTCCCGCAAAAAATTTTTATTCCATGTCTGGCTAGAAATGTACATGATGTAATCTGTAGTGAATTTCTTTTTCTTACCAGTAGCTGAATTTTTGAGTTATATCATCCTGAAGTTTCTTATCTGTGTCATGTGACTAGGAATTAGACCCACCAACTCACACAGAGACTTATGTGTGGACAGGAAGTCTAATTCTCTATGCATTCCTATGGGAGCCTCACTTTCAGTCTCATAGGAATGAATAGAGAAGTGACTGGCTTGCTGTCCTGGGTCAGTTGGAGCTGACCTCCAACTGACCCAGGACAGAAAGCCAGTCACTTCTCTATTCATTCCTATGAGACTGAAAGTGAGGCTCCCATAGGAATGCATAGAGAATTAGACTTCCTGTCCACACATAAGTCTCTTATGAGACTTTTATGAGTTGGTCACATGACCCAGCTACAATAATAAGAGAGTGGAAACTCTCAATTTCAGCCTCTGATAAGAAAATGACATTCACTACAGATTATATCATGCACCTTTCTAACAGGTCAGAGAATAAATTTTTTTGCGGGAGTTCTTCTTTAATACCTGGCACACCTATCTGACATTTATGGCATATTTGAGCGTTATGCTATAAATATCCCAGATGGGACTGTCCCTTTAATAAATTTCCTGTTTGGCGTTCATTGGTTACATATCCTTCAAGGGTTCCGCCCAGTACCCGTTCAGTGCACGCCTAGGATACCTATAGAAATCAGGAGCACAGGAGAAATGGCACAAGTTAAAGGGGTTGTCTCTTCTCAGCCAATGGGGGCATATTGCTTGGATATGCCCCTATTGTCTGATAGGTGTGGGTCACCTATATCGAGAACAGAGCCCCGAAAGTGGTGGAGGGCACACTGTGCATGCACAGCGGCCTTCCATTCATTTTCCGTGGGGCTGCTGAAAATAGCTGAATTAGAGCAGTGGTCGGTCATGTGTGGTGCACTCCCCTTCACTTCTATAGGGGGAGCGCTTGGTGGTGGCTAGACCGGAGTTCTCCAGCCACCACTTTGCGGGGCTCCGTTCCCGATAGAGGTGCAGGTCCCATCGGTGGGACCCGCACCTTTAAGGCAATGGGGGTATATCCTAGTAATATGCCCCCATTGTCTGAGATGAGAAAACCCCTTTAATATTTAAGAAAAAAAATAGCAATCTTTTTTTTAAAGAAACAGACACAAAAACTTTATTATACAATGGTCTTCGATGTCTGTGGCTCGAGGCTCCTTCTTTACTTTCTCCTGGGATTCTTGCATTGGAGGAGGTTGAGTGGTGCACCCCAGGCAGATGTTCAGGGGTCGCAGACAGTCACACAGCTCTCACAGTGTATAGAAAAGAAAGAAAATAAAGATCAGCAAAATAATTCCCAAACATCAGAGAAAAGTGGCCAAACTTACTCAAACTGGTCCTGTGCTGCTTGTCAGAGGCCCCTAATGGTGAGAACCAGTCCTGGAGACTGAGGCTGGAGTCAGTGGCCACCTCAATTTATAGCAACTGTCGATTATGACACCATATGTAAATGAGCCATGGCCCCCATTATAATGCCACAAGTAAATGAATCATCTACCAGGATTCTAATGATGACATAAGAAGCAGGGTCTCAAAATGACTGGGCATTTTGAATGTAATGAGGTACAGACTACAGTTAATGGTTTAGCAATTTGGCCTTGCAGTACCACAGAGAAGGGGGCAAATGGTTTGTTCTTTAATCTAATGTTACTTAATGTTATGGTAAGTATTGTTTTGCCATGTATTGGACCCAACATAGCTATGTATGGATGGAACAGCCAAGGGTTAATAATCCTGGCTCAGTTCTTTGCAGAAGGTTTGGTGGGTAACCAGGATCCGCCCCCAGCTCAGTTTAGAGAGCGATTAGTGAGAGTTGAGAAAGGAAAAAATGTGTGCCTGATGCTCCCTCCTCTCAGGCCCAAGAAACCTACTGAGACTAACAGATCTTTGCAAGATCCACAGAAAGAGTTTAAGACAGAGATAAGGATAGAAAAGAACTTAGAATCTGCATTTATCAAGCACAGGAGTCAGCAAGGTAATCTGTGACTACAGCCATTCAGACTCTGAATGTAAGGAATACTGTTAAAACACTTTGACACACCTTAGCCCCATGTGCCATCAAACACCTGTTTCCTGCAATGGACAATACAGCCATTACTGCTAAGGTTCTGTTACCAACCATAGATTCCACAGACAGAGACTTTAGCAAGAAAGTATACAAAGAGGGCCAAAATTCCTATCCTTGCCTAAATGCATACACAGCTATACACTCTGTGTATAGTTTGAACTGTGTTTTGCTATAGTTAGATGTTCAACAATTCCCATTTTGCTGTACAGTATTTTTCTACCTCTGGCCTATTTTTCTGACTCCTACACCGTACGCTGGCCATTGCACTCTACAAGACCTGGGTCTGCAGTAAACCTCTGTGCTTCTTCACTGGAGCAATTTAGGTGCAAAACAATATAGCAACGTATATGGCTGACTTCTCCAGTCTCCTCCCTGGCAGAGGTAGGGTTTGAGGCTGAGGAAAGGACTAAGCTAGCTGTCCTTCTCATTTTGAGAGGGCTGGTACCCTGGCCAAAGCCTGGAGGCCCAGGGTCTGTGGCAGAGTATTCCTGTCTCTCTCAGAGTCTTCTTCTGGCCACTCAATTAGTCTGGCAGAGACACTTCTTTTAAGCACTGTTCCCTAACTGCTCTCCTTATATACGATTTCTAGCTGAACTAGAACCTTCTAATGGGAGAGATGAATTGGAGAAACTCAGTACAAACAAATACAGTGTTACACTTTCCATCTCTCATAGACTTGCATTAGAGCTTCAATGATACTCAATGGCAAAAACAGGTTTTCAGACATAATAACATAGCAGTATCTGGCATTCAAAAGGTCAGTCTGTCTGGTTTGGGTGGTAAACAAGTCTGGCATTTTCTCTCCAAAACATGCTCCATTAAATCTTTTGGTAGCTGTACCAGCTTCTCATTATTAGTTACAAAGTCCTAAAAGTCTCTAAGTGTTCATTAACCCTTTCCACAGTGCTGTACAAACACAGGGCAAATGAGCAGGATATATATCACAACATATAGGGATGAGCGAAACCGTGGACGTTCGGATTCGAAGGTTTTGGCTGAATGTTGTTTCAAAGTTTGATTCGGGTTCCGAACTTGACCCGAACTTGACAATGAGGACTCGAACTTTGGAGCCAAAAAATGGCTGTGAAAAAGTCATAGAAAGGGCTAGAGGGCTGCAAAAAGGCTCCAAAATGGGCGTAAGAGCAGTACAATTGCACTGCAAACAAATGTGGACAGGGAAATGACTTAAAATAACATAAATATATAAAAATAAAAAATAACAATCTTGAACCAGGAGGCAGAGGTCCAAGTGGAATAGGAAGTTGAGGAGGCTGTAGACGTGGTGGTGTTGGTGGAAGAAGTGGACGTGACAGACATGGTGGTATAGGCGGAAGAGCCGGAGGAGGTAGAGGAGGTAGCCAACAATTTTTTTTTATTATTTTGTTTTTTCTTTTCTTTTTTTTTTGTTATTTGTTTTTTGGTTTGTGGAGGCCCTAAAACATTGGTAAACAGCAAAGAGAACACACAAAGTGTGCTGGAGTATAACAATGGCTGGGTGCAGCCAGTATACTTCTCTACTCTATGCCAATATAAGAGATAATAATCTTGAGCCAGGAGGTGGAGGTCCGAGTGGAGGAGGAGGAAGACGTGGCGGTGTAAGTGCAAGAGGTGGATGTGGCGGTGTAGGTGGAAGAGGCAGAAGAGGCAGACATGGTGGTGTAGGCGGAAGATGCGGACAAGGCGGAGGAGGTAGCCAACAATTTTTTTTTGTTTTTAATTTTTTTAATTTTTCTTACATTTTTTTGTTTTTGTTTGTGGAGGTCCCAAAACATTGGGAAATAGCAATGAGAATGCACAAAGTGTGCTAGAGTATAACAATGGCCGGTTGCGGCTGGTATACCTCTCTAATCTTCCCAAGGTACGGACAAGTTCTGTGGGATCCGTGCCTGGTTAATTTTAATGAATGTGAGTTTGTCCTCGTTGGCTGTGGACTGTCCCAGGACAGGCCAGCACCTCCAGGGGGTAAAGGGCAAACTCAGGCCATGTGCCCAATTTGGAGACGCCAGAAGTTAAATGGGGCAGATCCATCAGTCAGTACGCGTAGAAGTGTGCGCACCTCTTGTTCCACCATGTTGCTGAAATGCTGCCTCCTGCTATGATGGTCCGTATCAGTTGGTGGTGCTAGATGTTGTGGCGTGCTTACAAAGCTTTTTCACATTTCAGCCATGCTAACTCTCCCTTCTGAGGTGCTGGTGGTGCCCCAGCTGCATTGGCGACTGCCGCCTCCTCCTCCACTTTGTGCTTTCACTGAGCCCCCACTGTCAGGTGGGAACGCCATCAGTAGCGCATCTACTAGCCTGCACATCTTCCGTTCACACTCCAGTGATGAAAGTGCAGATGGCACGTTGTCCTTGCACTGGGGATCCAGCAGGGTGGCCACCCAGTAATCAGCATTGGTAAGAATGTTGGCAACTCAGCGGTCTTTGTGCAAGCACTGCAGCATTTAGTCGCTCATGTGTGCCAGGCTGCCAAGAGGAAACAACAAGCTGTCCTTGGTGGGAGGTGTATCGTCTTTGTCCTCTGTATTCCCCCAGCCACGCTTCAGTGATGCCTGTGAGCTGATTTGGGTGCCACCCTGCTGTGAACAGGGATCCTCCCCCTCCTCATCATCATCCTCCTCAACTGTGCCCTGGCTGGACAGTTAGGTACCTGGCCGCTGTTGGTGCAGGAACCCACCCTCTGAGCCAACTGTGGACGACTGGCCTGATAACCATGGGAATGATCCCTGTTCCTCCTTCTCTTCCTCCTGTGCCACATCCTCATCCATAATTGCCCGAAGTGGTTTTTCAAGGAGACATGGAAGTGGGACAGTAATGCTGAGGACATCGTCATCGGCACTGGCCTTGTTGGTGGAACTCTCGAAACAGCGCAACAAGACACGTCCCGCATGCATGCATGCCCACTCGCTGGTGGTGAAGTGGTACTGTTCCGTAGACTCACCCGTGCGTGCTGTAGCTGAAACTCCACTATGGCCTACTGCTGCTCACACAGTCTCTCCAGCATGTGCTAGGTGGAGTTCAACATTGTGGGTACATCGCATATGGGGTGGTGAGTGGGAAGGCAGAAGTTACGTTGTAGCGCAGACAGGCAAGCAGCTGCAGGGTGAGAATGCCGAAAGTGCAAACAGACGGCGCTCACTGTCTGCAACAGTTCTGACAACCTCTGCACCACCAAATTCAGCACATACACCAGGCAAGGGATGTGCGACAAACCGCCTAGACCCAGAGCTGCTACAAGATTTCACCGGTTGTTGCACACCACCAGGCCGGGCTTGAGGCTCAGCAGCACCAACCACTCATCAGTCTGTTCTTCCATGCTCGCCCACAGCTCCTGTGCGGTGTTTTTTTTTCCTCAAAACAGATGAATTTCAGAACAGCCTGCTGTTGTTTCCTCCTTTGCTGGGCTGAAATTGATGGTGCAGGTTTTGTGCTGACATGATGAGGAGGCGGTAGAGGAGGAACACGAGGAGGAAGCAGAGTAGTAGGGGGAGGAGGCAACCAGAGGCACAGAGAAATGTTCAGCAATCCTCGGTGGCAGTAGGACATGTGCCAAAACGATTTCCGTCTCAGACTGAGCCACCACTACATTTACCCAGTGGGCAGTTAGGGAGATATAACATCCCTGCCAATGTTTACTGGTCCCCGTGGACCTTGCCACTGATGGTGTTGTGCAGCGCACACTAGATTTTTTACTCCACTTGTCCATACAGGACAGGGACAACTCGCCTGGAAAAGTAGTGGTGGCTGCGAACCAGGTACCGTGGGACTGCCACCGTCATTAAATTTTTAAAACTCTCTGTTCCGGACGGAATGGCAGCATTTCAAAAGCCAGGAATTTGGAAATGCTGGCATTCAGGGCCAGCGTTTGCGGGTGGCTAGGGGGGTGCTTTCCTTTTCTCTCCAGTTTTTGCTGAACGCTTTCATGGGACAGTGTGGAGATGCTTGGTGACACTGCTGGTGGTGTTGCTGTCATATCTGCCCTTTGAAGGGTGCCAGGTGGCCCAATCACTCCAGAGGGGGAGGAATACGCTGAGACTGCAGCAGAAGAGGGAGCAGTAGGAGCCTCAGATCTTTCATGGTTTTTCAGGTGTCTACTCCACTGCAGCTCATGCTGTGCAGTTATATGCCTGGTCATGCAGGTAGTGCTCAGGTTTAGAACATTTCTGTCTCGCTCCAGGCTCTGATTGCACAGAGTGCAAACCACCTGTGTCTTGTCGTCAGCACATCGTCTGAAGAACTGCCATGCCAGAGAACTCCTTTGAGCTGGCTTTGGTATGCTGCTGTCCCTGGGCACATTAGGCAGTAGAAGGCGTACTGACTGCTCCCTCTTTTGCTGTGCGGCTGATGCTGTGTGACCCCCACCTCTTCCTCTGAACTGTACATGTCAATCTGATGACCTGGATGCCATGTCAGGTCTAGGACCTCATCATCATCCATATCATCTCCACCCACTCCTCACCCCTGCCCTCCTGGCCGGTCTAAATAGTGCAGAAAGCCGCAGCAGTTGACACCTATATTTTGTCATCATCATCATCAGAGATGTGCTGCGGAGGTCCTCCCACATCCTCATCCTCAAACATAAGTGGTTGGGCATCAGTGCACTCAATCTCTTCCACTTCTGGGGCAGGACAAGGGGCAAGGCCCATGGAAACCCCACCAGAGACATCAAAAAGCATAAGTGACTGCTGCATGACTTGGGGCTCAGCAGGGATTGAGGTGAAAGACAGATGCCCGTGGGGCGTCTGTGCCAACTCTGCGCTTTCAGCAGTGGAATGGATGGAAGACAATGTGAAGGAACTGGAAGCACTGTCAGCCATCCAATCTACTACCGTCTCTACTTGTTCTGGCCTCATCATTCGTAGAGTGGTATTTGGGCCTATAAAATGATGCAGAACCTCCTATCACCTGCATGCACCAGAAGAAGATGTTTCATTTGGCCATGTAGCTGGCACAGATCAACAATGTCTTCTCCCTACAGCAGGAGCTCCACCACCACCAACACCAGCAGCACCACGACCATGGCCAGATCCCCTAGTTGATGCTCCTCTAATTTTGTCATGGTCACCCACCAAACTGGCTGACAGACGAACAATTGTATTTCTGTGTCATGGGTGCAAATTAAGAGTTTTGCACCCCAAAAAATTGCTATAGGTCATGACACAATTAACAGACTGATTAACTCTGCTATTACAATAAGACAGATGCAACATTGAGCCTTGGCTTTATGTCACTGACACAAAATAGCTTTATGTCACTGACACAATTATCAGACTGATAAACTCTGCTATTACAGTAAGATGGAAGCAACAGTGGACTTTGAAATCCCCAAAAATAGCTATGTGTCCCCAACACCATTAACAGATGGATTAACTATTGTATTTCTGTGTTACAGGGGCAATTTAAGGGTTTTGCCACAAAAAATAGCTATGTGTCCCCAACACAGTTAATAGACGGATTAACTATTGTATTTCCGCATCACGGGGCAATTTAAGGGTTTTGCACCAAATAAAAATAGCTATGTGCTAACACAATTAACAGACTGATTAACTATTATATTTTCGTGTCACGGGGGAATGTAAGGGTTTTGCAACAAAACAAATAATGTGTCATCGTCACAATTAACAGACACATTAACTATTTTATTTCCGTGTCACTGGTGTAAAGGAGTAGTATTGCACCGACAAAAAATGACTACAGGTCACGCACAGACTGAAAAGCACAATTAAGTATTCTATTTCTGTGTCACTGGTGCAAAGGTGTTAGATTGCACTGACCAAAAATACCTACAGGTCACCAGCAGACTTATTTAAAGGGATTATCCAATCCTATAAAAAGACCCTAATATGCAGGGCCCCCACACTGAATATACTTACCTGGGTCCCCATTCCCGGTGCCACCTCTGGTCCCCACATCAACGCTGCTGCTTCCTCCGTGTGTGGATGAAAACATCTGGTGTCGGGAGGGGGAGAGCAGCCAATGGCAGGCGTTGACGCGGACAAACCTCCCTAGCACAAAGTCAGGCATGCAGCGGTTTGTGTACCTGCTGATTCTCTGCATTTTTGCCAGATTGTGGCCGGATCTCTGCTGGACCCCACTGTAGTTAATAGGGCCGGTGGGCATACTGCATCCAGCAGTGCCGGAGCTGGTGAATTCCGGCAGGCTGTTCTCTGCTGGAACAACCTGCCAGAATCACTTACTCAGATGTGAAAGTTGCCCAATACAGGTCCACATACCTCTTACATCCAGTGATGTCTCCTTTAATGTAGACGTTTTCTGTCCTCATCTCCTTTCAGATCAGACCGCCATGATGATTTCTTTCAGCCATCTCTTCTCTCTGCAAAGTTTGACATCTTAGTTTCCTACTTTTCCATCATTCTCCCACCTTATTGAACACCCCATCCTGCCACCCCCAATACTTTGCTTGCTGTGCTCCCCAAAACTATACTGCAGAAACAGTCCCCTGCAAATACTAGTTACACACAGATACTACCGCCTTCAGTAATTATTGGCACACAGTGCTCTAAAAAATAATTGCGCTCAGGAATAACCAAAATGTTCCCCACAAATAACTGGTAAGCTGATACTGTGACAGGGTGACCCCCACAGTAATAGTGCTCCCCAATAGAAATAATTAGTGCCCCCAGTAGAGCCAATGTCCCCATAATGCCCTCATATGTGCCAATACCCCCTACTATGTGCCCAAAAAACCCTCTTAGTGCCCCCAGTTGAGCCAAGGTCTGCATAGTGCCCTATAATTTGTGCCAGTATAAAATACTCCTATATAGTGCCCCCAGAGTGCTCCTCCCCTTGTCCGCATGGTGCCTGACATAATGTGCCAGTATAAAATGCTCTCATGTGTGTCAGTATAATGCCCCCATATAATGACCCCAATAGTGCTCCTCTCCTCCCTTTCTCCATAGTGCCCTCCATGTGTGCCAGTATATAAGATAGGGCCCCAATAGTGCTCCTCCCCCTCCATAGTGCCCCCATATGTGCCAGTGTATAAGATAGGGCCCCCAGTAGACGCACCCATAGTGCACCCCCTTCTCCATAGTGCCCCCGACGTTTGCCAGTATATAAGATAGGGCCCCAGTAGATGCCCCTATAGTGTTCCTCTCCCCCTTCTCCATAGTGCCCCTCATGTGTGCCAGTATATAAGATAGGGCCCCCATAGTGCACCCCATGTGTGCCAGTATATAGGATAGTGCCCCATGTGTGCCAATATATAAAATAGGGCCCACCATAGTGCTCCTCCCCCAACATAGTTCCCCCACGTGTGCCCGTATATAATATAGGACCCCTATAGTACTCCTCCCCTCCATAGTGCCACCATGTGTGCCAGTATATACAGTAAAATTGGGCTCCCGTAGTGCTCCTCCTCCTCCATAGTGCCTCCAGTATATGATAGAGCCCCCACATTGCTTCTCCCCCTCCATAGTGCCCCCCATGTGTGCCAGAATATAAAATAGGGCCCCTCATAGTGCTCCTCCTCCTCCATAGTGCAATCCCATGTGTGCCAGTATATGATAGAGCCCCCATATTACTCCTCTTCCTCCATAGTGCCCCCATGTGTGCCAGAATATAAAATAGGGCCCCCCATAGTGCTCCTCCTCCTCCTCTATAGTGCCCCCCTTGTGTGCCAGTATATGATAGGGCCCCCATATTGATCAGAGGAATGGGAAAGGAGACGCCTTTCCCTCCCCTGTCCCGCTGCAGCACTATTCATCTGTATCCGGATCACATGGTGGCGGCACACCATGTGATCCGGAATTTATGCATGCAGGGTCACAATACTGCATGACTGTGATGGCTTCCAAGGGCCCACAACTGCAGCCTTTCAAAAAGCTTTATTTAAACTCCGAACACTGAACACTAACACGGATTTTCGCGCCAATGTCCGTGTTCGGTACGAACTTGAACATGGTGGTCCATATATATATAATGCAGTTACACATTATTAAACAGTATAAGTCAGTGCAAGTTAACAAGTTAACCCTTTAAAGTGAAATAAAGTAAGGAGTTGATGACATGCATAGAGAAAATAGGACCACATGTCCACAAATGTTCAGACTTCACAGTGCTGTGTGTCTGTTTATCTATCTATCTATCTATCTATCTATCTATTTATCTATCTATCTACCTATCTACCTAGTAGTATCTAGCTAGTCCAGAATTCCATTTGCCAGTAAATGGTTTCAAACCTCTGAATTTATAATCTTTGTTTTATAGAACACATAATATTGGGTTTATCTAAGGTGAGATGCATGGCGATTTAGTCATAGTATATGATTATTGTCTTCTTGAATTTAGATTAGACATGCTGCAATTACTCTATCCCCTCTGTCTCCATTTCCTTTACATATTTCCACAGGACAATTATTACTCTCAGTACAGGATGTTCAAAGGAACAAGCTGTTGTTAACCTGTAAGTCTAGCGTTTTGACAGCATTTTACATAAAACATGATGCATAAATTGCTGTCCTAGTATATCCTGTTGGCTATTTTCCATTAATACTTCAATATGATTTCTGGTTTATTTCAATATTTAAAATATTTCTTCAATTATATTGCATGGTTTTTAATTCATTTCCTGTATCATATTCCATTTTTTTCCTATTGAGAATGAGAATGTGTTTTAAGAATATTTTTTCTATGTAAAAATATTTCCTCTGTGACCTGATGCCTGATGTTATTTCATTATTCCTGACCAGGCAATAGCTATGGCAATAGCTTAGAGCAAGTTCTGCAAGTGAAGGATGTTATACACATCACCATGATATATTATGATATTATGATATGTTTATCAGGATTGATGACATTTAAAGACAATATTCAAGGACGCTAAGCTTTGCCTAGACAGCGAAAACCTTTAGATAGCAGCCAGTTACAAAATAACATCTTTAGTTACATCTTTACGTAGGTACATAGCTGTTAACATGCCTTAGATTAGTGCAGCCAGAAATGTTGTGTCTACCTGCAAATTTTGTATATATCCGATCCCTCAGCTGGTTTTTCAAAGCTACATTTTCTATGTCAGTGGTTGCTAAGTGGGCAAGCTTTTCATGATATGATGTAAGCACACCTGTGTTGTGTGCTTTAACCCTTTTTACCCCTGAGGTTTTTTTCGGTTTTGCGCTTTCGTTTTGCGCTCCCTGCCTTGATATAGCCATAACTGTTTTGTTTTTCTGTTCACACAGCTGTATGAGGGCTTGTTTTTTGCGGGAAAAGTTGTACTTTCCAATGCCACCATTTAATATTGCATATGGTGTAGTGGGAAGCGGGAAAAAAAATTCCAAATCGGGTGAAATTGCAAAAAACGCAATTCCGCCACAGTTTTACGGGTTTTTTTATTTATGGCGATCGATGTGCATTAAAACTGACCAGTTACTTTCATTCTACTAGTCAGTACGAATCCGGAGATACCTAATATGTATAGTTTTTCTTGGCGATCTGAACTTTTTATTGATACCATTCTGGGGTGTGTATGACTTTTTGATCGCTTTTTATTTAATAAAAAAAAAAAGTAACAAAAAATGGCGAATTGGCCATTTTGATGCTTTTTTCCGTTTCGCTGTTTTCCATATGGGAAATAATTTTTTTATATTTTTATAATATGGGCGTTTTTGCACGCAGCAATACCCATAATGTGTATTTTTTAAATTTTAGTTTTTAGACGCGGGATTCTGCTAGTGGGAAAAGCAGGTCACCGGCGGCCATCACGCCCGCTCCGTGCAGGATGCCATTTTTAAAGTCCCGGCCAGCGCCGTACTAGTACGGCGCTGGTCGGGAAGAGGTTAAAGGCTATGCAAACAAGTAAGCTAGCGGGCCTAAAAGGCCCGGGTTATGCATACTAGGGTTAAATCACTCAGCCAGTAGAAGGGTTCCCCAGATGAGGGACCTGAAGTCCTCCTCGCTTGAACTACTTCTGAATGAGATCAGAGGACGCTCCTGCCTCCTGTAGGCCAAGCTGGCTGCCGTGGTGGAACTCCACTGCCCTCTTCTTCCAGAAGTCGGACTTGACTGGGTCCGGGTGGTGGTCACACTGGTGAGCCCTAAAGCCACTTGCGCCTTTACTTTTCCGGATTCTCCTGCCGGGACAGCAGGGGTAAGGATTTCTGCCTGCAGCGGTTGAGGTAAGGTTGCACCCAGGGAAGAAGCCCCAGCTCCCCTGGCTGCTGCTGGCTTCATTTTCCAGGGTAGTTGGTACTGGTGGATCACCGTGAACTGGAACGTAAACCATGAAGTCATCAGCTGACCCAGTTGAAAGGACTGTGGTGGTGGTGGTGGTGGTGGCGGCAGTCCAGGGATCAGAGGTTCCGGCTGTGGCTTCTCCCAGAAATGGAGGGTGCCATTTGGTGATTCCTGAAGGCAGTGCACCCATACTTCACCTGGTGGTTCCTCTGGCCAAACTTCAGGTGGTGTGTAGGGACCAGGGGCTTAGATAATATGGTAACCCCGGTAGCAAAGGGGCCTTTCAGGGATGCCATGGGGGTGTATTCCACTTGACCCCCACGTACAGGCTGTGATGGGGTTGGGGCAGGTATGGCCGTTTCACTGACCTGCGGCCCACAAAGTACTCCTTTCTATCCTCGTTATCCACCAGGAAGCCAGAGCCTCACTCGACTGAAAACCACAGGACGGTTTCCTTTCGCCGCTCCAGTGTAGGGTCTCCCGGCCTTGGATGGTCCAGTACTTGGATGACCCAGTCCTCCACTGCATTCTTGTACTCCCATAGGGTCTGGGCGTGGGCCGTCACTGATGCTGGCACAATAGAATTCTGCCACATGGAAGGTGTTGTTGTTGTTCTCCTCCTGGGCAGCAAAGTGGACGCTCCAGCCGCCTCCGCCGCAGCAGCCGCACCAGCCGGCAAGGAGAATATCGACTCAGGAGCCGGTGAGACTCTCTTGCACAGTTGTGATGCTCTGATCTCTGGAGAGGGCGGTGGTTTAAGTTAGTCGTTCCCAAAGACCATTTCCCCCACTTCGCCATGCTGTTTGCTGTGGATCTTGTTCCCCGCTGGCTTGAACTGGAGAGGAGGGTGGAGTAATGAGGGAGGAGTCTTCACTCCTTATACGTGCAAATAGCTAGTTCCCGATGGGCCTGGCTGGTTTTTCCCGCTTCTGAGGGGGGGCGTATCTTCACTTTCCTGCTCTTGAGGGGGCGTATCGTCATTTTCACGCTTCCGGGGGCAGGGGAAGGGGGCAAGAAGAATGCGTACATTGTGTATGTAGCGTACGTAGCATTAGTGTTCAAAATTTTAAGAACATTTACGAATAATACGAAGCGAATCTGACAAAATCCGGATTCGCTTCAGAGTAGGAAAAATGGAGGATTCGATACGAATCTACGAAGCGGCAAATAGATTCGCTCATCTCTATTGATGACCTATCCTGAGGATAGATCACTTAAAAAAAACTCCTATGTAGTTTGTGCCAAGCACCATAAATGTATGGTCTGATGGGGGCACAGTGGGCTGTTATTGTGGCACAGTGGGCTGATCTGAGGACTGATGGGGGCACACTGGGCTGATCTGAGGTCTGATGGGGGCACACTGGGCTGATCTGAGGTCTGATGGGGGCACACTGGGCTGATCTGAGGTCTGATGGGGCACAATGGGCTCATCTGAGGTCTGATGAGGGCACAATGGGCTGTTCTGAGGTCTGATGGGGACACACTAGGCTGATCTGAGGTCTGATGGGGGCACACTGGGCTGATCTGAGGTCTGATGGGGGTCTGATGTGATGTCCTGAAATTTATGGGGGGTCTGATATGAGGTCTGATGAAAAATATTTTTTTCTCATTTCTCTTAAAATCTGGGGTGCGTCTTATCTTCGGGTGCGAAAAATACGGTAATAGATAATAATGCAAAAATGAAAGAAAAAATGCAGTGTCCTCATTCCCAAAATAGCATCCTTAAAGATTTTTTTTTTAAATTTTTTTTAAAAAATTGTCGCATCTCCCCTTTTTCGCCGTCCTTGCCACTTTTCTAAAAGGGTGTGTGACAAGAGTAGTGTAGGGGCGTGGCCAGATGCAGCAACAAATTTATCTACATTTACGCTAGTTTTATGACATAAATGAAGACAGAAATCTACGGCAGTTCTGAGCTGTTGTAGATTTCTGGTTAGGCGCATGGACTGCAGGAGGATGCGCCTAATTTAGGATGCAGCGCACACCTCTTTATAAATTAGGCGCATCCTCTGTCAGCACAATAGATATTAAGACTGATGCTGAAGGTGTCAGTTTTGATAACCCCCCACCACCACCACCATCAATTGTGAAACTGTAGCTGTATCCCACTCGTCCCCTCTTACTATTTAGTGTTTTGCACTAGATTTTATTGCTGTTTGTATGCCAACCAGGGCCCCAAAGATCCACCACAAGACAACACCATTTGGAGCCTACCTGGAAACAAATCGCGCCACTGGTGGTCAGTTCTAGTCAGTTAAATCCCATATATCCCATTTAGCCTTACTAAAGATGGATTTAATATTAGCTGTTGTAGTAATCCATTTTCAGGAAGCTCCACTTGGTGCGAGCCATAAGAATTTAACTTTATGTCTGAAGAAAAGTAGAGAAAATTGGAACTGTGTATAGTCTATATTCTATAAAGATACATTGTAAAAAAAATAATCTTTTTTATGTTCTATACATTGCAGCTGAAACCTGAACTGGCAATGGCATTGGAGAAGTGTCCTGGTGGTCAATATAGCAGATACTGCAACTATAAACTGCATTACACAATGATAATATGGTAACTGAGCAGCGCTGTCACCCAGGGTTTAGTATACGAAATATTATAACCGCCACTACTGATGACCACCCATATTGTGTGGTTCACATGTATAGATGGAGTTGTCATAGATATAGCTGGGGAGAAGGAGCCATCAGAATAGACAATGAGACAGTCTAAATTTTAAAGGGAACCTATCACGTTGAACATGACGTCTAAGAGGCGGCATGTTATAGAGCTGAGCAGATTGATATATAGTTGTTTGGGGAAAAGATTCAGTAAAACTTGAATTTTGTTCATTTGAATTCCTGCTTATTCTGGGCTTTGAAGTCTAGGAGGATGTCCTTTCAGTGATTGACAATCTTCCCTATGACTGTGTGTACAGAGAGAGCTGTCAATCACTGATAGGACCTCCTCCTTGACTTCAAAGCCCAGAATGCGCAGGAATTTAATATTTTTCCAAAAAATGATGAATCAATCTGCTCAGCACTTCCTGCTCTATAACATGTAGCTTACAGTACATCGTATTTTCATTCCCTTTAAATATGCAGCAGCAGGATGCATTTTATTTTATTGTTGCCGGAGTAAGGTGGTTTCATTAGTGGAATTAGGCCTGGAGGGGATCATCTTCATTTTTTTTTAAATAAAATATGATTATCGAATTATCTAAACCTGTTGCTATATTTTTTTTACAAAACACACAGAGGAAAAAACTAAGGCAAAATGAATATTAAACTGTTGAAATCAGCAAGTAAAATGACCTAAAGTGCTGCTCAGAACACACAAATGGCAACAGCTGGTTGGCTCTGAAAATATGTATTTCTGGCAAATGTCAAAAGCTATCCACTGAGTACACAATGTGCACACGATTAATTCCTGGATAAAATCAGTGCTTGCCTTGTGTTTTATACATATGTGCTCAGATAATTCAGTCTGACGTGTTCACAAAGCGGCAGGCAGTTAAATACCTGACTGAATACAGGATGATTACCACGCATGCCTCAGTCATTAGTTCTTTTGGCTTCTTTTATTTTCTGAATGTACTGCTAAACTGATATTTGGTCTTTTTCTCAATAGCTATTCACCTGTTTGCTGTGTTTCCAAAACTTGGGAAAAACAACTTAATTTGATGACACTACTCACCTAATCAGGCTCTGTTGCCCTCAGAGCATTGCCACATGTGTAGTAAATGGGAAGATTTGACTCAGTGGACTTGCGAACGGAAAATTAATTGTTTACAGTGGCTGTAAAGAGGCAGGGGTGCACCACCAATGAGGCCAGGTGAGGAGATTGCCTCAGGCAGCACCAGGTAGGGGGGCAGCCGAAGGGCCATGGGCAATGAGCGCTTTCATTGTGGCAAAGGGATTAGGTTTCAGTTTTCACCTCAGGCAGCAGAAAGGCTAGGTGAACCCCTGTTAAAGAGGATGATTTTTACAAATTCGACCCACACACTGCAGATATTTTGCCAGAAAATCCATGCATAACTTGATATATGATGTCAACACATTATGTCAACTTATGTTGTGGATTTCTGTAATGGATTTCTCCCTTTGCAATGCAAGCCTACAACGTTTCCTCAATGAAATCTACCCCATCTGGTGCAAATTATGCTGCTGTGAACTATCCTGTGAAACCTCCACAATTGGCTGTATCCTACAAGAAGTACTGCAGTCAAAAGGATCTTCTGATATGTCTGATATATGGCTCAGACCACCATCCTGAGTTTATCAGTAAACCCCTTTAAAGAGCTCTATGGAGTGATTAATCTGCATTGACACTGCACTGAAATCTAATCTTCTAGGCAAAGGGCCATTCAGTTCTGTGCCAGGGCACTTTAGAGTGCTGTGTCAAATTTTCAGAAACGGATATCACTAAGCAATGCCAATGTATATCATGTTCCTTCAGGAAATACATGGCAGTGTGAGATCACAGCTGTCATCAATGTGATCTTCTTACATGTATCCACTGTGACGTGTCCAATGATCATTTAGACTAGATTTACTTATGTACTTTTTGTATGCAGTTTTTGTTGTGGTCAGCACAGAGCAGAACATACACAGAACCTACCTAAGAAATCAGAATAAACCAAATTCACACTAAACTGTCCTCTTTACAGGTTATGTACCTTGTATGATACAGAACATGTGGTCTTATAGTGTGTATCCTTGACAGTTTCTGAATGCATCAACTTATTAAAGAGATCCTAACACCTGGTTTCGGCACGGTAAACCACCAGCACAGCATTATGCAGATGGAGATTAGGGTCTCAGATTTGAACATATTGAACCCTCCTGCACCTGTAGAATATTCTGTATGAAGATCTAATGTCCGAGGCTCATCTCCACTGTCAATAAAGCTGAGGACCGTGCACCTGGTTTCACTGCACATGCACATCTTCATTTACTATACATCGTAGGGATGGAATGGTTTGCTTTGAGCAGTTTGGAACCATAAACCCCAGCAGCATAATGGCAAATATCGAAATAATGTCTCACAATAGGAACAGTATATTTTTACATGGATTATATGTATAGCTTTTATTTGCTGTTTTTATACGCTGACAACATGACATCCAGCTTCATGATATTCACAGCTTGTGATTATTTTATTTCTAAAGTAAATGTAATATATAAATATATATATATATATATATATATATATATATATATATATATATATATATATATATAGATATATGTAATAATTATACAGTTATTTTCTATTGGAAAATGTGCCATCCTCCAGTTGTGCTGACCATCGACAAGTGCAATTACAAGCAATACCATTGGCTCCAGATAGATGGCAATAATGTTACATAAATATTAATACCTGTCATTACAGATTTGACTTGGCTAGATAAGGCAGTAGAATACGCACCAATATCAAGTTACATGAATGATGGTAAGTTATAAGAACACTACAGGTATTGCACAAACTGTAAGGAGATTGAGATGTAGTTACAATTAATGAAACCCTTCCTATAGCTGTTCTTCTTGAACACTTTTATTCCTTAGCCTAACTAAGTGTAAGTGTAATAATGGCAATATTTTTATTGAGTTCCTTAAAGGGAACCTGTCACCATCAAAATTAAATGTAAGCTGCAGGCAGCATGTTATAGAGCAGGAGGAGCTGAGCAGATTCATATATAATTTTGTGAGAAAAGATTCATTAAAACTAGTGCTTTATTCATTTAAATTTCTGTCCATTCTAGGCTTTGAGGTCAAGGAGGTGGTCCTATCAGTGACTGATAACCTTCCTTCTATGTGTATGCAGAGTTAACTCTCGGTCACTGATAGGACCACCTCCTTGACCTTCAAAGCCCGGAGTAAGCAGAAATTTAAATGAATACATTAAAAATTTTAATGAATGTTTTACCATAAAACTATATATCAATCTGCTCAGCTCCTCCTGCTCTATAACATACTGCCTTCAACTCAAACACCATGTCCAATGTGACAGGTTCTCTTTAAAGCATTTTTATGGTTCAGTAAATGTAAGCCATTTGGCTCAAATCAGGTCCCCAAACAAATAAGGTCTTCATCATGCCTCATTTCATATTCCTACAAGTATGTCATAGATTAATGCACATATGCGGTCTAAAAAACTCATAAAAAACAATATGTGTACAGCGATAATCAGGCATTCAGCACGATATTTTACATTGTACATCTTCTCTTAGGACTCAGTCTTGCCCCTCTGTACACATGAACCCTGTCAATCTATTAGTAACCTTAGGAGTCATAGTTAACAATTTTCTTAAAGGGGCTCTCTGAGAATGATTTAAAATGGCCGCCAACAACCTGTTTTGGAATGTGAAGACTGATTACCTCCACTTTCAGAGCTGCTTAGTCAGTGAGGGGACGGGGTCTCACTATACACTATACTCTATACACTACGCTCTGGCATTTGCGCATAATATATATTGGTAAGTTTTCCTGTCAGGCTACTGAGAAGGCAGGATCACATCTTTACCATTTATTGTAGAGCAGTTTAATGTGTAGAAAGGTCACCACCCCCTCACCCCCTCCAAGTGGTGGCATTCAGTCTTGCTCACATTCTAGCACAGGTTGCTGGCAGCCATTTTAAATAATTCCTGGAGAACCATTTGAACTTGGAACAAAGATTCTGTTCGCTGCCCTAGCCCTGTATCTAAATATTCTAGCTTAGGTAGAATTGGCATTTTGGCATCTCTCTGGGCATCACCTAATGTACATGTGTTACCATCAGCACTTTAGCTACCTACTGATTCAGGGACAAGTGCATATATGCACATAAAAATACAGTTTGAGTTCAACATTAAAAGTGGACAGCCTGAAATTCAGATTTTTATGCCAACTGGAGCTGGGTCACTGATGGTTAGCCATTACATTAGGTGTTTGTCAAAGAAAACACTGTATGAGTAGTTAGTAACCTAACATGTCAGAATGATGAAGGCTATATCATCTTCTCCAAAACCTCTCCATCATCCTACAAAAAGTGTAACCTCAAAATTCTAAAACATTCTAGCCTAGGAACATGGAAAGGAGACAAGCAATTTATAACCACATCCTGAAGATTTTCTTAAGCTGTCTTCCTAGTACTTTGAAATTTCATCTCTTAGGCCGACCATACACATATTGTAAGATAGCTGTTAGCCAAACACTTGTTCTGCCAACAGCATTCACTCCTGATCCGCTTATACATAAGCTTGCTCAACTCTTCAGAGCAATCATGTGTTCTCGGTAGTTAGGTAGTTATTCATTACTTTCGGTATGAAGGTTTGCAAATCGGCTAATTAATAGGTGTCCCTCAAGCACTATCCAATGAACATTGTATCAAGCACTTGTCTGTTACTTTAGTTTATCTATTTTATAATATTATAGCGCCTGATAAGTTGATTTCCAGATTTCAGTTTTTATGATCTCTATTTTATTAAAAGGGTTTTCTGACCTCTGTATAGGTCATCAGTATCAGATTGGTGGGGTTTCGACACCTGGGATCAGCTATTTGAGAAGGAACCAGCACTTGCAGTAGCGCCACGGCCTTCTCAGAGCTTTGCCTAAGCCATGTGACATCCCGGTCATCAGTCACATGGCCTAGGAGCAGCTCAACACAATAGAAGTGAAAGGGGCTGAGCTGTGATACCAAGCACAGCCGCTATACAATGTACAAGATTGTGCTTGACTTTGAGAAAGAAGGCCATGGCACCACTGGCGTACCGTCCATAGAGGCAGACTACGCAGTTGCTATGGGACCCGTGAGCTGAAGGGGCCCGGCCAGGCTGAATGGCTCCACCCCCTTTCCGACCTGAGTACACAGCTCCTTTCCTTGCCAGCTGCTTCAGGGCCCCAGAGGAGAAGGGAGCAGCGTCTTTTCTACTACTTTTCAAGCCAGTCCGGGCCCCTATGTGACTGTATCTAAAGGAGGCCCAGTCTGGCCTGAAATGTACTAGAAATAGTGTAAATACTAGTATCAAGGACCTTTGGAGTACAGTAATCTGAATGCTAAAGGACCTTCAATGATGTCATCATGTCACATGATCAAAGGTCCTCTATCCTACAATTACTGCATTCCGAAGGTCCTTTAGCCTCCAAGGAGACATCAGATGAGAAGGAAGAACCTGCAGCCTGTAAGTAAATAAGTGTCTGTGTGTATGTATATATATATATGGATGTGTATATCTATATGTGTATATATGTGTGTGTGTGTGTATATATATATGGTGCCTTGCGATAGTATTTGTCCCCCTGGAACTTTTCAACCTTTTGCCACATTTCAGGCTTCAAACAAAAAGATATAACATTTTAAATTTTTGGTGAAGAATCAACAACAAGTGGGTCACAATTGTGAAGTGGAACCAAATTTATTGGATCATTTAAACTTTTTTTGTAATAATAAAACTGAAAAGTTGGGCGTGCAAAATTATTCGGCCCATTTACTTTCAGTTCAGAAAACTGACTCCAGAAGTTCATTGAGGATCTCTGAATGATCCAATGTTGTCCTAAATGCCTGATGAAGATAAATAGAATCCACCTGTGTGTAATCAAGTCTCCATATAAATGCACCTGCTCTGTGATAGTCTCAGGGTTCTGCATCATGAAGACCAAGGAACACACCAGGCAGGTCCGTGATACTGTTGTGGAGAAGTTTAAAGCCGGATTTGATACTAAAAGATTTCCCAAGCTTTAAACATCCCAAGGAGCACTGTGCAAGCGATCATATTGAAATGGAAGGAGTATCAGACCACTGCAAATCTACCAAATCTACCCAGCTGTCCCTCTAAACTTTCATCTCAAACAAGGAGAAGACTGATCAGAGATGCAGCCAAGAGGCCCATGATCACTGGATGAACTGCAGAGATCTACAGCTGAAGTGGGAGAGTCTGTCCATAGGACAACAATCAGTCGAACACTTCACAAATCTGGCCTTTATGGAAGAATGGCAAGAAGAAAGCCATTTCTCAAAGATATCCATAAAAAGTCTCGTTTACAGTTTTCCACACGCCACCTGGGAGACACACCAAACATGTGGAAGAAGGTGCTCTGGTCAGGTGAAACCAAAATCGAACTTTTTGGAGACAATGCAAAACGATATGTTTGGCATAAAAGCAACACAGCTCATCACCCTGAACACACCATCCCCACTGTCAAACATGGTGGTGGCAGCATCATGGTTTGGGCCTGCTTTTCATCAGCAGGGACAGGGAAGATGGTTAAAATTGATGGGAAGATGGATGGAGCCAAATACAGGACCATTCTGGATGAAAACCTGTTGGAGTCTGCAAAAGACCTGAGACTAGGACGGAGATTTATCTTCAAACAAGACAATGATCCCAAACATAAAGCAAAATCTACTAAAATAAACGTATCCAGGTCTTAGAATGGCCAAGTCAAAGTCCAGATCTGAATCCAATTGAGAATATGTGGAAAGAGCTGAAAACTGCTGTTCACAAACCCTTTCCATCCAACCTCAAAGAGCTCGAGCTGTTTTGCAAGGAAGAATGGGCAAGAATTTCAGTCTCTAGATGTGCAAAACTGATAGAGACATACCCCAAGCGACTTGCAGCTGTAATCGCAGCAAAAGGTGGCGCAACAAAGTATTAATGCAAGGGGGCCGAATAATTTTGCACGCCCCGCTTTTCAGTTTTATTATTACAAAAAAAGTTAAAATGATCCAATAAATTTCGTTCCACTTCACAATTGTGACCCACTTGTTGATTCTTCACCAAAAATTTAAAATGTTATATCGTTATTCGAGTCGAACTTTTCCCAATGCTCGGGTGCTCATTTCGAATAACGAACCCCATTGAAGTCAATGGGAGACTCGAGCATTTTTTGCAGGGGACCGGGGCTCTGCCTAGGGAAGGCTGGGTGAAAACCTGGAAACCTCAGAAAATGATGGAAACACCACGGAAATGGACAGGAAACAGCAGGGGCAGCATGTAGGGATGCCTCTGAGGCTCCCTAATTGCATCATTTTTTCTAAATCTGACCAATAGTCTGGGGATGACCCCAAGGCAATTTTCAGGGACACGGTAATGGTGACCCACTTAAAAATGCTGCCTGACAACCTGGCGGTGAACCCCTGATTGTCTGTCTTTCAATAAGATTGCAGTGTAAAGCATGGTGGTGAGCCTCAGTAATAAGATTGCAGTGTAAAGCATGGTGGTGAGCCTCAGTATGACTTTTTAGATGGAGATTGCATGTGGTCACGTACTCCCTGGAACCCCATAGTCACCCCTTCTCTGATGTGCTACCCCAGAACATTCTCTGCCCCAATTCGCAAGACCATTTGCAGTCTCCGTGTGCTGACAGTGGGGATTTACCAGTGTTGTCTGAGGAGGTGGTGGACAATGGCGAGACACATGTGTCGGGGGGTGAGGTAGTTGTATGGGAAGCAAGTTACATTGGGGACTCTTTGGGGGGACCTTCTCATGATGGGACAGATTCAATTGTGTTTAGAAAGGCTGATGGGCTTCCGTCAGCACTGTGTGTATAGAACCCCATGGCCTTTCATAAAAATAGTCTGGGGATGACCCCAAGGCAATTTTCAGGGACATGGTAACGGTGACCCACTTAAAAATGCTGCCTGAAAACCTGGCGGTGAACCCCTGATTGTCTGTCTTTCAATAAGATTGTAGTGTAAAGCATGGTGGCGAGCCTCAGTAATAAGATTGCAGTGTAAAGCATGGTGGTGAGCCTCAGCATGACTTTTTAGATGGAGATTGCATGTGGTCACGTACTCCCTGGAACCCCGTAGTCACCCCTTCTCTGATGTGCTACCCCAGAACATTCTCTGCCCCAATTCGCAAGACCTTTTGCTGTCTCCGTGTGCTGACAGTGGGGATTTACCAGTGTTGTCTGAGGAGGTGGTGGACAATGGCGAGACACAGGTGTCGGGGGGTGAGTTAGTTGTATGGGAAGCAAGTTACAGTGGGGACTCCTTGGGGGGACTTTCTCAGGATGGGACAGATTCAACTTGGGTGGATCAGGCACAGGAACAGATCTTTTTTTTTTTTTTTTGGGTTTATTTAACTTTTATTTAGCACAAATAACCACAGAGATATTTATTCGTTCTCTTCGCTGCGCAGTCTGGCGTTGGGGTTCGTCACTTTGATGGCAAGTTGTGCCGCTCTCTCCACAATGGTCTTTCGGTTCTTTGAGGAGACGTTGTGGGCGATTTCTGCACAGAAGGACTTGTTGCTCATCAACAGAACCTCGAGCTCCTTACATTGTGGACCAGGAATTTGCGGAACCCTGTGGGCAGCATGTGTTTGGTCTTCTTGTTTTTACCATATCCAATGTTGGGCAATATAGATACGCAGTAATTATTTTTTTTCACACCTATCCCAAAATTTTACGCAGTTTGCGCAATTAAAACTGGAAACTGGACTGGAGAGAGGGCCTGTAGGTGGATGGAAAAATTGTTTGGGAGAGAGGGCCTGAGAGAAAAAATTGTTTGGAAGAGGGCCTGTAGGTGGAGGAAAATTGTTTGGAGAGAGGGCCTGTAGGTGGAAAAAATTGTTTTGTAGGGACCTCTGGAGAGGCCTGTAGGTGGAGAAAAATTGTGGTAGACCTCCGGAAAAATTGCCTGTTGGGAGAATTGCCTGTAGGTGGAGAAAAATTGTTTGAGGGCCTGTAGGTGGACCTCTCCGGAAAAATGTTTGGAGAGAGGGCCTGTAGGTGGACCTCCGGAAAAAAGAGAGGGCCTGTAGGTGGACTCCGGAAAAATTGTTTGGAGAGGGCTGTAGGTGGACCTCCGGAAAAATTGTTGGAGAGAGGGCCTGTAGGTGGACCTCCGGAAAAAATTGTTTGAGAGAGGCCTGTAGGTGGACCTCCGGAAAAATTGTTTGAAGAGGGCCTTAGGGGCCCTCCTGAAAAATTGTGGTAAAAGAGTGCCAGTTGGACCTCTAAAAATGGCGTTTTTTTGGTCAGCGTTAGGCAAAGAACGACATGGAGGAGGAGGAGGAGTAGGAGGAGTAGAGAAGAGGAATCGGATACATAAGTAATGTTAATCTTTAGCTGCTTTCCCCCGGAGGAGATTTGAATTCCGGTGAAATCCAGGCTTTGTTCATTTTAATAAGCGTCAGCCTGTCAGCGCTGTCAGTTGACAGGCGTGTACGCTTATCGGTGATGACGCCACCAGCTGCACTGAATACCCGCTCTGACAGCACGCTAGCGGCAGGGCAGGCCAGCACCTCCAAGGCGTACAGCGCCAGTTCAGGCCACGTGTCCAGCTTTGAAACCCAGTAGTTGTATGGAGCAGAGTGATCGCTACGGCACGTTGGTATGGTCAGCTAGGTACTCCCTCACCATCTTTCTGTACAGCTCCCCCCTACTCTGCCTAGACTGGGGACAGGTGACAGTGTCTTGCTGGGGTGACATAAAACTGGCAAAGGCCTTGGAGAGCGTTCCCCTGCCAGTGCTGGACAACTGCCTGCTCGCTCCTCCCCCGCTACTTGGCCACAGAACCATGCCCTCTGCCGCTAGCGGCGTCAGATGGGAAGGATTGTTTCAGCTTGTGCACCAGGGCCTGTTGATATCTATTCACTCTCATACTCCTTTCCTCTGCAGGGATGAGAGTGGAAAGGTTCTGCTTGTACCGTGGGTCCAGGAGAGTGAACACCCAGTAATCGGTGTTTGAAAAAATGCTTCTAAACGCGAGGGTCACGGGATAGGCAGCCTAACATGAAGTCTGCCATGTGCGCCAGAGTCCCAACACGCAAGAATTCCCTCTCCTCACTGGCCTGACTCTCCATTTCCTCCTCCTCCTCCAAGTCCTCCTCTTCAGCCCATACACGCTCAAGAGTTAAGGACTGAGCACTGGTACCCTCTTACTGTCTCGCCGACATTCTCCTCCTCTTCCTCCTCCTCATCCCCTCCTCCGATACGCGCTGAGAAACAGACCGGAGGGTGCTCTGGCTATCAAGCGACGTATCTTCCTCCACGTCTCTTGTGACAAGCGCAAAGCATCCGACTTGATGCTGAGCAGTGAGTTTTTCAACAGGCCAAAGCAGCGGGATGGTGAGGCTGATAATGGCGGCATCGCCGCTGACCATCTGTGTTGACTCCTCAAAGTTGCTCAACACCTGGCAGATATCAGACATCCACGTCCACTCCTCATTGTAGACTTGAGGAATCTGACTGACCTGACTACCAGTTCTGGTGGAAGTTGACATCTGGCAGTCTACAATCGCTCTGCGCTGCTGGTAAACTCTGGATAACATGTTTAATGTCGAATTCCATCTCGTGGGCACGTCGCACAACAGTCGGTGAGCGGGCAGTTGTAGGCGGCGCTGCGCTGCCCTGAGAGTGGCAGCATCTGTGGTCGACTTGCGGAAATGCGCACAGATGCGGCGCACCTTGGTGAGCAAATCAGACAGATTGGGGTATGTCTTGAGGAACCGCTGAACTATTAGATTGAACACGTGGGCCAGGCATGGCACATGTGTCAGTCTGCCGAGTTGCAGAGCCGCCACCAGGTTACGCCCGTTGTCACACACAACCATGCCTGGCTTGAGGTTCAGCGGTGCCAGCCACAGATCGGTCTACGCCGTGATGCCCTGTAACAGCTCTTGGGCGGTGTGCCTTTTGTCACCTAAGCTCAGCAGTTTGAGCACCGCCTGCTGGCGCTTACCCACGGCACTGCTGCTGCGCCTAGAGCTACCGACTGAAGGCGCCGTGCCCACGGATGGTAATTCGAGGAGGAGGTGGAGGAGGAGGGGGTCGGAGGAGGAGGCATAGTACGTCTGAGAGACCGTGACCGAGGTAGGCCCCGCAATCCTCGGTGTGGGCAGTACATGAGCGGCCCCAGGGTCAGTCTCGGTCCCAGCCTCCACCAAGTTAACCCAATGTGCCGTCAGTGAGATGTAGTGTCCCTGCCCGGCAGCACTTGTCCACGTGTCCGTGGTTAGGTGGACCTTCTCAGAAACAGTGTTGGTCAGGGCACGGAGGATGTTCTCTGACACGTGCTGGTGTAGGGCTGGGACGGCACATCGGGAAAAATAGTGGCGGCTGGGGACCGAATACCGAGGGGCAGCCACCGCCATGAGATTGCGAAAGGCCGTCCTCTACCAGCCTATAGGGCAGCATCTCCAGGCTCAGCAATTTGGAGATGTGGACGTTGAGGGCTTGGGCATGTGGGTGGGTGGAACTGTATTTCCTTTTGCGCTCCAGCGTCTGCTGTAAAGACAGCTGAACGCTGCGCTGGGACACCATTGGTGGACACTGTGGAGGATCGTGGAGGCGAAGGTGTGGTTTTCCGGTGGGAGGCGCTCGTGCCGGGGTCCTGGGCAGGGGGTTGACTAGCAGAGGCAGCGAGGGTGACACAGGGGGGAAGGAGCAGTGGTGTGACCCGCAGGAGGTGGTGAACGGCCTTGGTTCCATTGGTGGGGTGTTTAGCAACTCATATGCCTGCGCATGCTGGTGGTGGTTAGGCTAGTAGTGGTGGCACCCCTGCTGATCCTGGTGTGGCACAGGTTGCACACCACAGTCCGTCGGTCATCCTCACTTTCTTTAAAGAACCTCCAGACTTGCGAACATCTAGGCCTCGCTACGGGAGCTTCATTACGTGAAACAGTTGCTGCTGATGCACCAGCTCTGGCCTGCTTCTCCCTCTGGCCACACCACTGCCTCTTCCAACCTGTTCTGGTGCAGCACTCGCCCTCCACCTTCAGAAGCACTGTCTTCACTCGGCTTATCAACCAGCTTGGGTCCAGTCACCTCGTCATCCTCCGATTCCTCAGTCTGCTCCCCCCTCGGACTTCCTGCCCTGACAACAACTTCACCACTGTCTGGACAACCGTGTCTCCTCATCGTCCGACACCTCTTTACAAACTTCTTCCACTAAGTCAACATTGTCATCATCATCATCATCATCACCACAGACTGCGACAGTTGGAAAACTTGGGCATCCGGGAACTGAGGTCAGCAGCAACCTGAGAAGTGGTTTGTGACTCTGGGAAGGGTCCAGAAAACAGTTCCTGAGAGTATGCCGGATCGCATTCCAAATTTTCCTGGGAGGGGGCAGACTGGGGGGAAGGAGGTTGAGGTGGAGGAGCCAGAGGAGTGCTCCCTTGGGTAACGTGGGTGGACTGCGTGGAAGACTGACTGGTGGACAAATTACTTGAAGCATTGTCCGCAATCCACGAGATCATCAGCTGTTCGCACTGTTGTGGTTTCAACAGTCCTCTACCACGTGTCCCTGTAAGTTGAGACATGAAGCTAGGGAGTGTAGCTCTGCGGCGTTCCCCTGCTCCCTCATCAGCAGGTACTGTCTCACCCTGCCCAGGACCACGGCCTCTGCCCCTGCAGTAATTGAATGCC
>ONZH01018815.1:0-112306 GCA_900303285.1 Rhinella marina | reverse complement strand
TGAATTGAAAAATGTCTGGAATGGATAAGCAAAAGGGGTCCAGTTCCAGCCAGACTTTGAGCTTTAAAAAAAAGGAGAAGGTGGCACAGGGCAGCAGTGCCAAAAGACCTGTAGCCGGAGCATCTGCTAGTAATATTCCCAATACTTGGCAGTTGTTCCACCGGGCTAACCCACCAAGGCGCAACATTGTAGTGGAGGAGAAAGCAGATGAGGTAGTGGAGTGGATGGCACGCTCATCTCAGTCTCAGCCGGATGATCTGCTGTCATCTGCTGATACAGTGTCCATATGTAGCCAGGGGTCAGACTCGTCTTGCTCCACCATTCCACTCCAGCAAAGCCCGTCATTTTCTGCCACCTCTCGGGCTTCAGTGTTCCCTCCTAGTGGTGTCCCTTCAGCAATTTCTAGGAAAAAAAGCCACAGAAGCCCAACTTATAATCCGGCGGTTATAGAGGACAGCCTCCCTGAGGATTTCTTAGAGGGCAGTCAGATTTTGGACTGCCCGGAATTGTCAGTTGGTGGGGAACAGCCTAATTTGCAAAAATGTGTTGTGGAGGAGTCTGATGAGGAATCTGATGTGTTAGGCCGGAGTAACTGTGCAGCGGAGGAGCATGTGAGCTCAGAGGAGGAGGGTGGTACTAGTAGTGGCAGCAACAGAGGGCAGAGGCGAGTTAGGCCCAGTGCTAGTGCTTCCCTGGAAACTAGCGAGAGCCCAAATATAGTGGGGCCTGCACCAGGAAGTAAGCGCGCGAGAAGCTTGGACAGCTGTGGAGGGCGCACGTCGGGTGTGTGGAAGTATTTTACCACTCTGCCGGGGGATAGCAGTATGGCCATGTGTAATTTCTGTAAGCAGAAATTGAGCCATGGGAAAGCCGCAAATGTTGGGACCACTGCTCTGTGGAACCATTTGAAGCGGCGTCATGCCGGCAATTTAGAGCAGCCCAATAATAGTAAAGAGCTGGTTACTTCTCTGGGGGTCCCTTCTGTCAGGCAAGCCGCATCCAGGGTCATAGCTCAGCCCGCATCCCGGGGTGTAAGTAGTACATCCACCTCATCGTCGGCCAGTGCGTGCATGTCTCCACCTCCTCTCATTCGGCAGCCGTCCATTGCCGAGTGCGTGCCCAGGAAGCAGTTTTACGCCACAAGTAATCCGACAGTGCGCAAACTGAACGGTCACCTGACAAAGTTTCTGGCTGTGCAGTCTCTGCCGTACCAGCTGGTTGACTGCCCAGCTTTTAGGGAGCTAATGGCTTGCGCTCAGCCACGCTGGCAGGTCCCTAGCCGTCATTACTTTTCAAACAAAGCTATTCCCGCCCTTTACTCCCACGTGGCAGAGAATATTGGACACTCCCTATAGCTGTCTCTCTGCAGCACGGTGCGCGTCACAGTGGACACCTGGAGCAGTGCTTACGGCCAGGGGCAATACATGTCCTTTACTGCCCACTGTCTAAATGTATTTAGTGACAGCGAGGCAGGAACACCCCAGCAACCAGGTCAATTCCTGTTGGCACCTCCACGTGCTTTCCAGCCAGGATTGCAGCAGAGCACCCAACAACTATCCGCTTCCACCTCCACGGGCAGTTCGCCTGCTGGAGCGTCAGGGCATCGAGTTACCCGCGCTCCTTCATATCACATGTGTCAAGTGAAACGCTGCCATGCAGTGTTAGACTTAGTTTGTCTTGGCAGTAGCAGCCACACAGGTCAGAGCTTGCTGCATTACATGAAGCAGCAAATAGCGCGCTGGCTGACTCCACGTCAGCTGGAAGTGGGCAAGGTAGTGAGTGACAATGGGACAAATATAGTGGCAGCGCTGAACCTGGGTCAATTCTCGCATGCTCCCTGTATGGCACATGTGCTAAATCTAGTCGTGCAAAGATTTCTAAAAACATTCACTGGCCTGCGCACAGTGCTGGCAAAGTCGCGGAAGCTTTGCACTCATTTTAGCCATTCATATGTATCTCTGCACGCTCTGCTGGAACTGCAGCGTCAAAACGGTCTTCCACCACACCACTTAATAGGTGACGTGGCGACCCGGTGGAATTCCACTCTTCATATGTTGCAGCGACTCCTAGAGCAGCGTAGAGCAGTTGACGAATTTGTCAGCAGCCAGAATCTTCCAGCATATGGAGCAGGTGCGGCTTTGATTTCCGGCAGTGGAGGCTGGTCCGAGATGCCTGCACTGTTCTAAGGCCCTTAGAAGAAGCCACCAAATTGGTCAGCCGGGACAGCTGCGGTGTGAACGATGTAATTTCACTAATATTTGGGCTGGAAAAGACACTCACGCTCATGCAGCAGGGGGCAATGGGGGAAGGAAATCCTGGTCATTTGTCTACCGGCCGCCATGCTGTCACTGTAGGGGAGCCCCAACGCCAAAGTTCCCTTGTGGAGCAGGATGAGAATGAGGAGCTTCAGTTAGAGGAGGGGGAAAAGGAGGAAGATTTTAATGAGGGTGATGTTGATGACCAGGAGGAGGAGGAGGAGACACAGGTGGAGGATGAGACTTTCAGGGACACAGAAGTTTCTCAGAGAGAGGCTGAGATGGAAAGAAGTGGCATCTCAGGCACGCTGGGCAGGATGGCGAGTTGTATGCTCACATGCTTACGCACTGGCAGGCGTATCCTAAACATAAGGCAGACTGACGAATACTGGCTGGCGATGCTTCTGGACCCGCGGTATCAATCCAACATGGGGGATTGTTTTCCTCCCCAGGAAAGGGAAGAGAAATTAGTCTCATTGCGGGAGAAGCTATGTAGTAACCTGGGGTATGTCTGTAGGGGTGGAAACAGGAATATAATTAGTATGTAATATCAAGTTAAAGGGGTTGTCCCACGAAAAATATTCTAAACTTTCAAAGCAGCACCTGGATCTGAATACTAGTTGCATATCATGAAATATTTTGTATATCTACTAGAACTGACTCAGTTATTCAGTGAAATATATTTTTAAATAATGAGCCTTTTTTTTTTCTAAATTTTCTTTGAACTGCTCACTGAGAAGGTCGCACATGCTCAGTTTAAATCTTCAACTGCCTCCTGTCCTGAGCTGTGATAGGGAGAGATGGACACGAGTCCTGACATGCAGCAGAATAGACACTAGTCACACTACCCTTGAGTAACCAGCTTGATGTAGCAGAGTAATTGGGGCAGATCTCTGGATCTATGTGAGGTGCAGGGCTGTTTCTCGCTTTGTTAAAAATAGATTGCCAATGTACTATAATATTATGTCATGTATGACACATTTTTGTTAAATATTTTTGGGGTAACACAAGTTTCTACTTCTTTCACTACCTTGATTTTAAAATTATTGTGATATGTCGGCTTCACTAACCACTTGGAGAACATAATGTGTACACAGTCTAGTTATCATAACATGTTGGGTGGCATGATCCTAGTGCTTGAAAATATTACACTTCTGTGAATTAGGGGTTTGTACTTACAGGACACCCATACTGGGTTGTCTTCCCATGGGCCTGGGGAAAACTCGATATCCCCCCTGACGGTTGGAGCTATAAAAGATAAAACATAAAATTAGCTTGTATTTTGAAGACAGAAGGGCCACCCATTATACTTTTTATTTTACCTACCTTCTGCCTCTGGTAGCTGGGCTGGGGGTGTATGAGGGCCAGGTGGGGTCCTCTCAGGGTGGGGTGGAGGAAGGGCAGAGGAGCTCCTCTCTGGTGCAGCAGCTGTCAAAATTTAAATAATGGCATTACATTCAACTCAAATGAACAGTTGTAACTTCTGATGTTGATACATCTGAATAGTTTGGGGCTGGATCCCATTACTAACCACTAGTGCTCTTATATCACTGTAGCTGCACTCCCACATAGCCTGGATTAAAAATAAATTAAATATGTTTACACTTACTAGAAGCCAAAGGAACTTCAGGGGCCGTCCGGGCACGACTCTGCTCTGCAACATAAATCCATACACAATTGTTATGATGACCGTTTTAATACTAACACTGTATACTACTATGAAGATATTATGGGTGAGACGAGGGCGATATGATGGGGAGTGAAGGGAACATAGAATATCTGGGGTGTATATTTGATGGAGGGAGCATTTGTTGGGAGGGGTGGGGGGTTGAATGAATGAATAAAAGATGTCTGTGTGTCACATTCTGCAGGTACAAACATAACAAATAGAAATACAGCACATACAATGCACTAGTATACCATAGCTCCAGTCCCAACTGTTCCGGATTCGGCAGGACAGTCAGGATTTTAGCGGCTGTGTCCGGGAACGGGTGGTTATGTCCCGTGGTCAGCTGTCTTTGCATCCATAGGAAGCAGAGACGGGTGACGGTAAGCAGGGAGCAGTCCCTTCACCTTCCCCGACGTCCAATATAATGTCTCCTTGTGGCCCCCACACAGTATAATGTCTCCTTGTGGCTGCCCCCATACAGTATAATGTCTCCTTGTGGCTGCCCCCATACAGTATAATGTCTTCTCATGTGGCCCAAAGTTTATTGTGATAAATTTCTTAATATCATTATCGTGGGAATATATTTTAAATCACCCACTCCAGACACATTAGCTGCAGCATGAGCACATCTTTGAGTCTGTGTGTAGGAGGAGGAAGCGCTAATGTTGGGGCAAACCCCCTTCTCTATGATTGCCGGGGTCCTAATTCAATGAAGATGAGCGCTCAGAGAATTGACACATGCACCTTGGATGAATCAGATTCTCTCCTTCATTCTGGTTTATTTTACATACGTATACATCTTATAACACTACAGATAATCATAGACAAATCTGGCCCACCACCAAGGGGGTGGAAATCAAAACTAGTGATTTGATTGGTTATTCATAAAAGGTAATATTTCCGCTCTATACTAACAAGGTTCTACTAATTAGAAAGTTTCTTATCTCAGAGCTGACATTCTTCAGCTGTAAATCCTGAAACTAAGAAACCAAAACATAACTCTCCTGGACGTCAAACTCTGATAAGAAGGATGAGAAAATGAGGGGGAGCAAGAAAGCAAGCGAGCTGCTGACCTCGGCCTTGTAACTATCTTATACACAGAAAACTCCCCACATTCTCACAGCTGCTCAGTAATTTTCCACATATGCACAAGATGGAGGAAATAGTTTTACAAAATGGATTCTCATCCTTCACACTAACTATGAAGGAGCATATAAGGGTACTTTCACACTAGCGCTAGAGATCCGGCATTTGCCTGACACAAAAGGGAGAACGGCCAGCACCATTAACAATAATGGGGGACGGCGCTGATCCGACCGCTATCCGCAAGAATGCCGGGAATTGGCAGGACAAATACCGTGGAACAGCCTGCCAGATCAATGCCACATATGTGAATGTAGCCTAAGGCAAATTACTGGGAAGGGGCACGTATCTGAGAATACCTTCACTTGTTTAACTAGGGCTACACGACGACACATAGTGCACAACTACACTCGAGACAGTGTTCGCGACAATTTTTACAATGGAAGTCTATGGTGTCTTGGATGGACTTTTCTGCAACTGTCGTGTCGCTTTTGCAGCATGTCGCATGTCGCAGTGCGACACCATAGACTTCCATTATAAAAATTGTCGCCCGACATTGGTGCGACACAATGTCACGCGACAAATGTCGTCATGTAGCCCTAGCCTTTGAGTGGATTAAGAGGCGTGGCCTAGCATGAAAGAAAATTGCTGCGGCGCACTACGCACTCCCACGTTGTCCTATATGGTTTTCTTTAATGGCACTGGTACATATACAATACAGACAGTAAACTCATTTTTTAACATGTTACTTATCAAATATTTTTGGTTACTCACCCTCTCGTATCTCATCCCGGATCTGCCTTAGCCGCTCTGGGCACTTCAATTTAAGGTCCGACCTCTTCCTCTGGACCTGGCCCGGGGTCCGCTCACTCTGACAGTGATGGCGCAGGCCTTGTATCACCCGCTCCACTATTTGATTTTTTTCTTGGTGCGGGTGTTGATAGGTGCCACTGCCATCATAGCCCAGCTTGTCCATCTTCTGGACCATGTACTTTAGCTCTTCAGAGCTGAATGGACACGAACGCTTGCTTGCCGTTGCCATCTTGCAAAATTCGCTCTGACTCTGAGGTTCGTACGCCACGACCTAGCGTTGTGTGTGCATTCGTGAGACTTATATTCATACGCAACAATGTATAGATTAAAAGCTTATAAAGTTGCGTACCTTTTGAAAAATGAACGTTCGTTATTAGTGAGCGAATATTCGCTAATAGCACATAATAACGTATATTTTGTACGCAAATACAACGAATCTATTCGTCGAATATACAAATTTTAGGAAAAGTTCGGCGAACAATTTTTTGCATGATTCGCTCATCTCTAATTTTTATATATAAAATTGGGAAAGGGGGGGGGCGATTTAAACTTTAAAAATCTCTTAAGGTGAATAGCATTTTGAAACACTCCTTGCTGAGCTGTGCCTTGTGCACACAGCAGCAGGGAGGTTACGATGGCAGCTTCAAAAGCAGCAAACAGCTCCATACATTTCCTCAGCCACTGTGACGTACGGGTATACCTGATCTATTCTGATTCGTGACAAATTAATTTGTAACAAATCAAATTTCTTGTCAAAGTTTGGTGAATCCACCAAATAAAATTTTTCAAAACTTTGCTCCTCTTTGTGTTGTACTGATCCCATGTACGAAAAAAAAGGTTGGGGACCACTGCTCTAGAGGACCTGCCAAAATTAATTCATTACATAGATAGCTATTTAATTTCAATAGACACCAATTAAAAGTAAAAAAAAAAACAAAAAAATTTTCAAATGTTTTTTTTTGTGAATGTATTTATAGTATAATACAGGTCTCTCCATATTGGAAAAGCTCATGTGGTAAATGAATAGAACTCACCAGTATGCAGCGCTAATTAAATTTCATTGTCTCGAGATTAGAAGTAAAGTGATTAATGTACATCTGTCATGTAATTTGCACAGTTTTCAATAAGCCATTTGGGAGTATTCAGTTTTCTCCTGAGATTACCCAGGTGATGAATCATGCTTTACTGTCAGGCAATTTCTTATGTGACAATAGCAATATGGACTGCGCATTTATAGCAAATTATACTTTGTTTTTCAAAAATGCTAGACAAATGATAGAACTAGCTATACCCGATACAAGAGTTGGAAAGCTAAAATACAATGCAAAGAGGGCATTGTGAAAATAAAAATGTAAATATAGTAAAGTACTTTGCAAAGTAAAGATGGCTATGCACATTAGGCAAATGTAGGAGTTTGCCTGCAATCTAAGGTTTTTATGTGTAGTCTGACTGTCCTCTGAAGGCTACTGTCAAGGGAAACAAGGATTTGTTCTGCTGCTAACCCTCTGTTCCACTAGAAGATACAGTAAATGTTGCTGTTTTCACTGGGTGCAGTCTAATATATACTACCAGTCCCTCCCTATGGCCGCTATGTGAGCTAAAACCAGGTATGGGTCAAAAACACAGAACAGGTGTAAATCTTTCCATGTTACCTTATCTCTGTGGAGGTTCAAAATCACTGATGATAATCACTGATCAAACACTGACTGTGTGAAAGTGAGAACCAGGGAGGCTCTCATTGCTCAGGAAACTAGAGAAAATGACCACACCTTCCTCATCCTAACCATTTTCCACTGGACATTACTTTCCACTACCTTACCTACCTTCTCCTATCCCTCTCAGAAACAGAGTTACCCTCCTACTCTTATTCCATTGGATGCCAGCAAATATACCCTACCCTCTGTCCAGTGGACCATAACTTTCTTTCCTCCATTGCACACAGGATGGATTTTTACCTACAGTACACCTCTTTCCCTAGTGGGTTTCTGTGGACTTAACCTATCTTTGTTTCCCTGTTTTGGTACCAAGAAATCTATCCTTTCTCATCACTAGACCACAAAGTATATAACCTTCTCTTCCTCAACTTGGAAGGACTCCAAAACAAGTTTACACGACCTGATTGTCAGGCAAATTCTTGAGGACCAATGTTTCTACCAACGCTCGTTTCCAAAATCTATCCAGAGTATATGCTCTATATCCCATTTTATAAAGCACTATGCAGATCTAAGATACTCTATGGTATTCACTCAAAGACACCTTTGGCATTGTCAGGAGAATTTCCTCCCATTTATCACCCTCCAAGGGTCCTAAATCTTTTTACCCATTTTCCTTCAGTGCGAGAGGAAAGTTTTTTGGTTTTTTTTGAAACATTAAGTTTTTTATTGAAGAATTTTCAGTTACAACATGAAGTAGTATAATCATTTGTATAAAATCCAAGATTGCATACATAGTACAAAGTACAATAAATGATTAACAAAACATAAATCAAAGTCAAAATATACATGGAATTAAAACTTGCGGTAATAACTTAATTACGTTACATATCTGAGTTTTGGGTTTAGGTATCCTCGAGGCAAGCTAATACAAAGTACTGATATATATATATATATATATATATATATATATATATATATATACTGTATATATATCTTCATTAGAGTATATCAATCGCCCCGAAATGAACCCTGATTGTTCCCCTTCATTTATTATTGTTTTTATCACTTTCATTAACCCCTTCAACCCCGGGCCTGTTTTCACCTTCCTGCCCAGGCCATTTTTTGCAAATCTGACATGTGTCACTTCATGTGGTAATAACTTTGGAACGCTTTTACTTATCCAGGCCATTCTGAGATTGTTTTCTCGTCACATATTGTGCTTCACAACAGTAGTAAATTTTTTGGCAAAATATTTCATTTTTATTTATAAGAAAAATACCAAATTTAGCAAAAATTTTGAAAATTTTGCAAATTTCTAAATTTCAATTTCTCTGCTTTCAAAATACATAGTAATACCTCCAAAAATAGTTATTATTTTACATTCCTCATATATCTTCTTTATGTTGGCATCATTTTATAAATGTCATTTTACTTTTTTGGGACGTTAGAAGGCTTAGAAGCATTTTTTCATATTTTCAACAAAATTTCCAAAACCATTTTTTTAAGCACCAATTCAGATATAAAGTGATTTTGAGGGGCTTACATAATGGAAACCACCCATAAATGACCCCATTTAAGAAACTACACCCCTCAAATTATAAAAAACTGATGTTACAAACTTTGTTAACCCTTGAGGTGTTCCACAAGAATTAAAAGAAAATGGAGGTGAAATTTCAAAATTTCACTTTTTTGGTAGATTATTCATGTTAATAATTTTTTTCTTGCAACACAGCAAGGGTTAGCAGCAAACTAAACCTCAATATACATTGCTCTGATTCTGCAGTTTACAGAAATACCCCATATGTGGTAGTAAACGTCTCTATGGGTTTGTGGCAGTGGTCAGAAGGAAAGGAGCGCCATACAAATTTTGGAGGCAGATTTTGCTAGAATGGTTTTTAGGCGCCATTTTGTAATTGAGAGACCCTGACGTACCCCTACAGTGGAAACCCTCAAAACGTGACCCCATTTTGGAAACTACACCCTTCAAAGAATGTATTAAGGGGGGTACTGACCACTTTGACCCCCTAAGCGTTTTACGGAATTTGGAAACACTTGGCTGTGAAAATGAAAAGTTTCATTTCTTCCAATAAAATGTTGCTTTAGCCCCAATTTTTTCATTTTCACAAGGAGTAACAGGAGAAAAGCACCCCATAATTTGTTCCCCATTTTCTACTGAATACGACAACACCCCACATGTGGTGGTAATCTGCTGTGGGGGCACATGGCAGGACTCAGAACAGAAGGAGTGCCATATGGATTTTGCAGAACAGATTTTGATGGATTGGTTTGCGGGAGCCATTGATTTTTATTTTTTTGAGTTATTGTCTTATGTGGGGGATGAGGTAACATTTTCATTGCTTTTTGCGGGATGAGGTAACGTTTTCATTGGTACCATTTTGGGGTACATAAGACTTTTTGATCGTTTGGTATTACACTTTTTGTGAGTCAAGGTGAAAAAAATAGCTGTTTTGGCATAGTTTTCTTTAATTGTTTTGTACAGCATTCACCTGAGGGGGCAAATCTGTGATAATTTTATAGAGCAGGTTGTTACGGATGCGGCGATACCAAATATGTCTACCATTTTTATCTTTGTTAAATTATACACATTCGCTGCATTTTTGAACAGAATTAAATCTTGTTTTTGTGCTGTCATTTTCAGAGAGCCATATTTTTTTTATTTTTTGGGCGATTGTCTTAGGTAGGGTATACATTTCTGCGGGATGAGATGAAGTTTTGATTGGTACCATTTTGGGGTACATGAAACTTTTTGATCGCTTAGTATTACACTTTTTGTGAGTCAAGGTGAAAAAAGTAGCTGTTTTGGCATAGTTTTCTTTACATTTTTTTTACAGCATTCACCTGAGGAGGCAAATCATGATAGATTTTTATAGAGCCGGTAGATACGGACGCGGCGATACCTAATATGTCTATTTTTCTTTTTTTCCTTATTTTTTACAATTTTTTTTCTTTATTTTGTGAAAAGTACGCTTTTTTTAAAAAAAAAACTTGAAACTTTTTTGTAAAACTTTTTTTTCACTTTTTTTTCACTTTCTTTTTTTACACTTTTTAACTTTTGGGGGTATGATCCCCTTTACAATGCATTACAATACTTCTGTATTGTAATGCATTGGCTGTAAGTGTATTACTCAATGTAATACACTTACAGCCTGCTTCCTGTGAGATCCAGGGGGCTGGATCGCACAGGCACGCAGGGATTGCAGCCACGATGCCTAAGGAAGGCATCAGGCTGCCATTTAAGCCATCGGGTCCCCGTCACAGCAGCGCGGGGACCCGATGGACACCCCTTCCCACCGCCCGCATCGCATGTGCCGTGGTCAGCGATGACCGCGGCACATCGAGAGTTAATGTGAAAACACCGATGCCGATGCATACAGCAGGGGTCCGGCTACTGGGCACAGCTGGACCCCCGCGGCTGATCGGGCCCGATCAGCGCGCCATAGTACTACGACGCAGGGCGGGAAGTCGCTTCCCGAAGCGCCATACATGTACGGCACTGGTCGGGAAGGGGTTAATCTATCTGCCAATACTGTAGCTAAAAATTTGATATCAGTATTCAATAGTGATATAGGTCTATATGAATCTGGTTTTAGCGGGTCCTTTTCAGATTTTAGAATCAGTACGATAATATGTAGCTTCATCCATGGATGGTAACCCATCTCCTCCCGGCGCCTTTTTCTGCAGAGTAGAGTTCGAAGCTCTCACTAACTTTTCCAGTTGTACAGTCATGGCCAAAAGTTTTGAGAATGATACAAATATTAATTTTTACAAAGTCTACTGCTTCAGTTTTTACAATGGCAATTTGCATATACTCCAGAATGTTATAAAGAGTGATCAGCTTAACAGCAATTACTTGCAAAGTCAATATTTGCCTAGAAAATGAACTTTATCCCCCAAAACACATTTCAACATCATTGCAGCCCTGCCTTAAAAGGACCAGCTAACATCGTTTCAGTGATTGCTCCATTAACACAGGTGTGGGTGTTGATGAGGACAGGGCTGGAGATCAATCTGTCATGATTAAGTAAGAATGACACCACTGGACACTTTAAAAGGAGGCTGGTGCTTGGCATCATTGTTTCTCTTCTGTTAACCATGGTTATCTCTAAAAAAACACGTGCAGTCATCATTGCACTGCACAAAAATGGCCTAACAGGGAAGAGTATCGCAGCTAGAAAGATTGCACCTCAGTCAACAATCTATCGCATCATCAAGAACTTCAAGGAGAGAGGTTCCATTGTTGCCAAAAAGGCTCCAGGGCGCCCAAGAAAGACCAGCAAGCGCCAGGACCGTCTCTTAAAAGTGTTTCAGCTGCGGGATCGGGCTACCAGCAGTGCAGAGCTTGCTCAGGAATGGCAGCAGGCAGGTATGAGTGCATCTGCACGCACTGAGGCGGAGACTCTTGGAGCAAGGCCTGGTCTCAAGGAGGGCAGCAAAGAAGCCACTTCTCTCCAGAAAAAACATCAGGGACAGACTGATATTCTGCAAAAGGTACAGGGAGTGGACTGCTGAGGACTGGGGTAAAGTCATTTTCTCTGATGAATCCTCTTTTCGATTGTTTGGGACATCTGGAAAACAGCTTATTCAGAGAAGACGAGATGAGCGCTACCACCAGTCTTGTCTCATGCCAACTGTAAAGCATCATGAAACCATTCATGTGTGGGGTTGCTTCTCAGCCAAGGGAATCGGCTCTCTCATAGTCTTGCCTAAAAACACAGCCATGAATAAAGAATGGTACCAGAATGTCCTCCAAGAGCAACTTCTCCCAACTGTCCATGAGCAGTTTGGCGATCAACAATGCCTTTTCCAGCATGATGGAGCACCTTGCCATAAAGCAAAGTTGATAACTAAATGGCTCGGGGAACAAAACATAGAGATTTTGGGTCCATGGCCTGGAAACTCCCCAGATCTTAATCCCATTGAGAACTTGTGGTCAATCATCAAGAGACGGGTGGACAAACAAAAACCTACAAATTCTGACAAAATGCAAGCATTGATTGTGCAAGAATGGACTGCTATCAGTCAGGATTTGGTCCAGAAGTTGATTGAGAGCATGCCAGGGAGAATTGCAGAGGTCCTGAAGAAGAAGGGTCAACACTGCAAATATTGACTTGCGTTAACTCATTCTAACTGTCAATATAAGCTTTTGTTACTCATAATATGATTGCAATTATATTTCTGTATGTGATAAAAACATCTGACAAACACACATAAAAACCAGAGGGCAGCAGATCATGTGAAAATATAATATTTGTGTCATTCTCAAAACTTTTGGCCATGACTGTATATTTTCCTCCAGTTGGTCTTTCTGGGTCTCAGTTAACTTCCTGAAGGAAATATTCTGTTTAAATAATAACTAGTGTTGAGCGAGCATGCTCGACCGAACTCGCTGTTCGGCCGAGCATGCCTACGCTCGGGTCTGCTCCGTGTTTGGCCGAACACCGCGTGTGCTCGAGTGCAATGCTCGAGTATGCTAATGCGTACGAATTTGTATGCTAATGCTACACATTGTACGCTAATGCGTACGAATTTGTATACTAATGTTACGCATTGTACACTAATGCATACAAATTTGTATGCTAATGCTACGCATTGTACACTAATTAGCATACAAATTAGTACGCATTAGCGTACAATGCGTAGCATTAGCATTGCTAATGCTACGCATTGTGCTCTAATGCGTACGAATTCAGTTAATTAGCGTACTTTAACGAGTGAAAGAGGAGAATTTGCAATTCTGACCTTTTCCTACGAACCCTCCACTCATCCGAGCAGGGGGTGCCTGGTCTTCTCCCATTTACTTACATTGTGCTCGGGTGGAGCATCACCAAGTGTTCTACCAGAGCACCCGAGCACACGAGCACTGTGGTGCTCGATCAACACTAATAATAACTCAAATCCTCCTTTTTATAGGAAATTTTTTATTTATACAGTTCTTAATAATATAACCCAAAAACATTGCTTATCTGTTCTGGATTTTTATAATGTGTCCCTTATTATTTTTAATTGCACCAACCCAATTATTTTTTTTTGTTGACTTTTAATTACATTTGCCAAGATCCTGCTAGTTCTTTCACCCTCTGCACAAAACTTAGCTACCTGAAAGAATAACATCATTTGGGATTTCTCCATATATATTTCTTTAACTCTTTTTTGTTCCTCTTCCCAAATTCTCAAATTTTGTAATGAAGGGTTTTGCTCACAGCACTATTTTGCAATCTTTAAAGGGGTTCCCCGGGAATTAAGAAAATGAAAATACGTAAATATTACTTTATTATAAATATATTCCCAAATACCTTTCATTAGTTATAATCGCTCCTTTTGTCTAGAGAGCAATCATTAGGAGAAACAAAATGGCTGCCGTCCTATTAGTACAGACAAAACCTGTCCTAATCACACAGGAGGACAAGTTACTTCACAACGCTGAGATAAAGAGCTGCCTCACCCTCCTCTCTGCTCTGCTTGTCAGGGATTATGATCCTGACTACAGTTTAATATGACATTTAGCTGAATCTTTGAGGAATGGAGTTCATGATGAGACATGAAGTACAGAGAAGATGGACAGGACAGACTGTGGTAATGGAGACTGCATACAAGTGGTGCTGCTCATTAGCCACATCTGCTCATGAACTCCATTTCTACAGAGATTCAGCTAAAGATCTTATCATCTGTATTCAGGATCATAATCCCTGACAAGCAGAGCAGAGAGGAGGATGAAGCAGCTCTTTACCTCAGTGTTGGGAAGTAAATTGTCCTGCTGTGTGATTAGGACAGGTTTTGTGTCTACTAATAGGATGGCGGCCATTTTGTTTCTCCTAATGATTGCTCCCCAGACAAAATGAGGCATTATAATTAATGAAAGGTATTTACATATTTATAATGAAGTAATATTTAAGTATTTTTATTTTCTTAATTCCCGGAGAACCCCTTTAAACTCCTACCTGAACTCTGTGATTCATTATTCATTTTTTTTTAACAATTACTTTTTTTGTACAGTATTCCTCTTAAAAATGCCTTTGCCGCATCCCAAACTATCTGATTATTCTCTGTACCTGTTAACAGAAAAATAAAATTTTAATTCCTCCATAATATCATCTTTAGCGTCCATTCACACGTCCACATGTGTTTTGCGGATCCACAAAACACAAACACATGCCATGTGCCGGCACTATAGAAATGGCTTTTCTTGTCCGTGGGTGCGGACAAAAATAGGACAGGTTCTATTTTTTTCCTTTGAAAATGAATGGGTCTGCACCCATTCCGCAAAATTGTGGAACGGATGCAGATCCATTCTTACGGATGTGTGAAAGGACCCTTACCCTTTAACAGGTTGAACCAGCAAATTGTGGATCCGCAAAACACGGACACCAGCCATGTGCTGACACTATAGAAATGACTTATGTTGTCCATGGCTGCCAACAAGTATAGGACATGTTCTATTTTTTGGGGGGGGCCTGCAGAATGGAAGTGCGGATGTGGGCAGCATACTTTTGCGGCCCCATTAAAAATGAATGGTTCCGCACCCCCAGTGACAGTGTGACAGCAGTTACAAAAACGGCCGTCACATGGCCATTTTTCACGTTTGTGTGAATGTTCCCTTACTTCTGTCTTTTTAACTTTCGCATTTGTGGATTGCCTAGTCATATCCTCACTATATCTCTCTAGTTTCATTTCATTTTTCTAAGCACACCTGAGCTCCACAATGGGAGTGTTTTCCTCAATAACTCACTCCTGTAGTGTGTAAAGAAGCATCTGGCTCCAATCAGTGAGGAGGGTGGACTCTGCAAGAGGAAACCTCGAGGTAAATTCATTCTGGCTTCTATAGCTCACATCAGAATTTCCCTAGGCACCTGTAAGAAGATACCATGGAACTACTGTCTGTTATACGTTCAGGGATGTGACCACTTGGTAGCAGAGAAAAAGCCTCATAAATTGTAGATTTTTTTCAAGACAAAGCATCTAACCAAGGTAATGATGTGCTCATATTGATTACAGTACTATGACTTATTATGACATACAGTATACCAAGTGTTCTTTGTGCTGCTTAATCCTCGTCTTTTCCTGTAACCCCCTTATCTAACGAATATTCCTCAGACATTGGAGATGGTCTCAACTGTAACAGTCACTTATAGAAGCTTATAACCTCCTGATGTTGGGTTTAGTTAATATACTTACTATTTATATGCAACATTAACCCTTTCACGACCGGAGCTTTTTTCGGTTCTGCATTTTCGTTTTGTGCTCCCTGCCTTCAAACAGCCATAACTCTTTTATTTTTCTGTTCACATAGCTGTATGAGGGCTTGTTGTTTGCGGGACAAGTTGTACTTTCCAACGCCACCATTTAATATTGCATACGGTGTAGTGGGAAGCGGGAAAAAAATTCCAAACCGGGTGAAATTGCAAAGAAAACGCTATTCCGCTACAGTTCTACGGGTTTCTTATTTACAGCATTCGATGTGCATTAAAACTGATCCGTTACTTTCATTCTACTGGTCAGTACGAATCCGGCAATACCTAATATGTATAGTTTTTCCTGCGTTTAGATGGTGATAAAATAATTAGAAAGTTGCCCTTTTTTTTTTTTTTTTTTCCTTGTCATATATTGACCCCTATAACTTTTTGGTATTTATGTATACAGAGCTGTATGGGGGCTCATTTTTTGCGTGGCGGTCTGAAGTTTTTATTGATACCATTCTGGGGTGTGTATGACTTTTTGATCACTTTTTATTTCATTTTTTTTAGAAAAAAAAAGGGACAAAAAACTGCGAATCGCCATTTGGACGCTTTTTTCCGCCACACAATTCGCCGTATTGAAATTTTTTTTTTATATTTTAAAAGTACGGGCGTTTTCGGTCACGGTGATACCCATGATGTCTATATTTATTGTTATTTAGGTATTTATTTTTTACTTATACGGAAAGGGGGGTGATTTGAACTTTTATATCTTTTTTATTTTTTATATATTTTTTAACATTTTTTTTTAATTTTTCTGTGATTATTTTAAAGCTCAAATATCATCTGATCTATTGTGTTTTGTTTTTTTTCTTTATGAGCAATCATGGATTTACTAGATGCAGTTAAAACCATGAATTGCTCATTTCTTATCCTGGCCTGCCATCTAGTGGCCAGAATAAGAATTGCAGTTTAAAAACTGTAATCCTCACCAGCGAGGATTACAGTTTTCATATGGTGTACAGACACCCCGATTGGCCAATCGGGGCGTCTGTACACCACCCGGAAGCGTGGGCTTCCGGGTTCAGACGCATCCTGATGCCGTGATCACGTGTGATCACGGCATCAGAAGGCCCTGGAAGTCTCCGCAGACGGAGGTAAGATGCGGCAAGTCTCTGCTGTTAGAAACAGCAGAGACTTGCCGGCCATGACGCCCGCCGCACCCGCTAGCGGGCGTGATGTCCCCGCACCGCCTGCGCGCCGTACATGTACGGTGGCGGTCGGGAAGGGGTTAAGAGATATGATATGAGCATTTCATGTCCCGATGCTCCCCCTTGCCCTGTGCTGTATCGGGCAGGGCAAGGGCTTTTTCTTCAAATCCAGTGATAGACCGGGTCTCTGCTTAGTAGGAGCTTCAATTCTGGGGGGCACTAATGACAGCATTAATAATGCTGGTAGCCAAATTATGACATAGTGACTTAACCCCTTAACCCCTTAACCTTTGAGGTGTGGCTTAACTTGGTTGGTATTTTTCATTGGGAAAGATGGCAACCGTACTCTAGGATGGATATTAGAGCGGATTGTGTATTCCTCATTAGTATTGTGGCACTCAGAACAGAGAGCAGCAGTGAACTCCTGACTGAGTCTCCGCCCCCTTAACAGTGACCCTCACAGGGCCCCCCTACTGCGTCACGCTCCCTTAATATAAGACTTCCACAGCACCCTGCTCCCTTAAAATGTGACATCCATAGCACCTCACCCTTAACAGTGATGTTCACAGTACTCCGCCCCCTTAACACTGACCTCTACAGTTGCCCAAACCCTTTAGTGACCTTCCACAGCGATCTACCCTTTCACATTGACCTCCATAGGGCCCCTGCTCCTTAACATTGGCCTCCACAACAGCCCGCAGTGACAACAGTGACCCTCACACAGCGGTCGCTCCCTTAACAGAGACCCACCCCCCCCAAAGTGCCCTGCACTGCAGCCCGTCCCCTTAACATTGACAATGCCCCTCCCCTTTAAGTGTTCCCCCACTGTGCCACACCCCCTTAATATAAGACCTCCACAGCACCCTGTCCCCTTAAAATGTGACATCCACAGCACCCTGTCCCTTTAAAGTGTGACATTCACAGCACCCTGCCCCCTAACACTGACCTGAACATTAAAGAACAGTGAAGAAAAATGTCTGAATTGTTATGGAAACCTGGTGTAACTGTATGTCAAGACTGAAGGACCGGCGAGTTTCTATTAGATAATAAGGGCCATGTGACTGTGTGAATGGCAGTTAGAACGTGAGTGAAGCTGTGAGCTCCTATTGGCTAATACATTTTTTCGGAATGTCTCAGTCTTAGAGAGCTGAGACCCGGTCTAAAACCTTCCTGGAATCTGATGTACCTATGTGCCAAATGTGGTGCAGATTAGTCCAGTTGATTTGGCATAAAGAACAGACAGAAACATTAGGGATATTTGGCTTATGGGCAGGGGTACACCACCAATGAGGCCAGGTGAGGCGATCACCTCAGGCAGCACCAGGAAGGGGCAAGAGGGGGCAGCAGAAGGGCCATGGGCAATGAGCACTCTCATTGTGGCAAAGGGGTTAAGTTAAAAAATTAGTGAAATTTGAGGATGAAACTAAAAGGTCCTTTAACCTTTACAGGTGAACTTAAAGGAAATCTGTCACCTACATTATGACCATTGAAGAAAAGAAATTGCCTATTAGCACAAACTACCTTTTTCCCAAGTGTACCTTTGTTTCAAAGATTAGGGTTTTCGATCTTCTGAAAAATCAGTTTGTTTGATATGTAAATGAGCTAAGTAAGGTGCCCAGAGGGGCACTTTTTTCGTATGAAGGAGCACAAGCCCGCCTCCTCTTTGATCTGACTGCAATGTGTCCGCCCACTCCCTTGCACGTCACATACAAGCCATAACTCCGCCTGCCCTTTCCTTGCTGCATTGCATGTGAATCAGGACGTGTCCGATACGAAGGAGAAGAAGCTCTTCAATGTCCTCTGTGCATGCCCACTTCAAGTGGACCACTTGGAGAGTTGAGACACGCAGTGCACAGGCTGATTCAGATGCGATGCAGCAGGTAAAGGGCAGGTGGAGTTATGTCTTGTATGTGACGTGCAAGGGAGTGAGAGGACACATTGCAGTCACAGCGGAGAGGAGGCGGGCCTGGGCACTAATAGGAGGCGTGCCTGGGCTCCTTCATACAAAAATAACGCCCTTCTGGACACCTTACTTAGCTTATTTACATATCAAACAAACTGATTTTTTCAGACGATTGTAAACCCCAATCTTTGAAACAAAGGTACATTGGAAATAAGGTACTATGTGCTAATAGGCAATTGCTTTACTTCAATAGCCATGATCTGGGTGATAGATTTCCTTTAATATGACCTTCTCTTTTGAAGGCACATGTTCAACTGTTCAATGTTTCAGTACTTTTTGCACAATTTGCTGTTGTCTAACAAGGAGCTTAACAGCAAAATTCATATCTGGTGTTTGATCTATGAGGCCCCTTTCATACGTGCGAGTTCCACGTATAAGGCTACTTTCACACTGGCGGCAGGCCTGATCCGGCAGGTGAAGGGTGCTGCCGGATCAGGCCTGCCGCAGTGACATGTGTGGAGCCGGAACCGCTCTCCGGCCCCACACATGTCACACAGTACATACATACACATAAACATAAACATACACACACATATAGACATACAAACACACATACATACTTACATGCTCCCGGCAGGTCTTCGGAGCGTCGGAGGGACAGGACGGCTCGCACAGGTGACGATTCCCCACAGCGCCCTCTGCTGGGGGCCTGGTGGAATCGTCATCTGTGCGCGCCGTCCTGTCCCTCCGACTCTCCGAAGACCTGCCGGGAGCATGTAAGTATGTATGTGTGTTTGTATGTCTATATGTGTGTGTATGTTTATGTTTATGTGTATGTCTGTGTCTGTATGTGTCTATGTGTAGCCGGATCCGTAATGAACTCCATTGAAAGTCAATGGAGGGCGGATCCGGTTACCATTGTGGTCACACCAGACGGATCCGCCCCCATTGACTTGCATTGGGGCTCATTCCGGATCCGTCTTGGTGCGGATGCCTGGACCGGAGAGCAAACCGCAGCATGCTGCGGTTTGTTCTCCGGTCTGAAGACGGAACGGAATGCTTTCAGGAGCATTCCGTTGTCTTCAGTTCAGTTTTGTCCCCATTGACAATGAATGGGGACAAAACTGAAGCGTTTTATTCCGGTATTGAGCCCCTATGACGGAACTCAATACCGAAATTTTAAAACGCTAGTGTGAAAGTAGCCTTAGAGTCATAACGCTAGTATCCAGCAGCCCCCTTCCTGTCCACCCAGCACTGACTGGGTCACATACTGACTGCATACTTCTACTTTAAAGAGGACCTTTCATGGTTTTATCTTTCAGTAACTAAATACCTTTACTGGCAGGGCCCCCCCCCCCCCCCCGCTGATGCTGGCACCCGGTCCGGTTTTTGAAAATAGCGCTCCTCCGCCTCGCTGTGCCCCCTGTATTTCTCCCGCTCAGTATGCTAATACTAAGCATCGGAACAGGGAGGAAGAGACGCCCGAGTTTCTCAATGGGCGTCTCCTTCTCCCTGGCTGTGCCGCGATCCAATCACATCGGAGAACGCCACAGCCAGGGAGAAAAAAAACTCCTTGGCTGTGACGCTCTCCGATGTGATTGGATCGCGGCACAGCCAGGGAGAAGGAGACGCCCATTGAGAAACTCGGGCGTCTCTTCCTCCCTGTTCCAATGCTCAGTATTAGCATACTGAGCGGGAGAAATACAGGGGGGCACAGCGGGGCGGAGGAGCACTATTTTCAAAAACTGGACCGGGTGCCAGCATCAGCGGGGGTTGCCCTGCCAGTAAAGGTATTTAGTTACTTAAAGATAAAACCATGAAAGGTCCTCTTTAAATGCTTTATTTTCACAATACAATATCACTGTAGCGTGAACTTTAAGTTTTCTAAAAATTTCACCCGAAAGCCAAAGATCCCTAACTTTTTGTGAGTAATGTGTGTATATAATAAATTGCTCATTCTCTGCTGCTCTGTTATCAGCCACAGTACAAGCATACAGTATAATATAACTCTCATTTACTGCAATACATGTTGGGGCCGAAAGTGGTGTTTCTGCAATGTTCATGCCAAAATGTGTGAAGTGAGAGGAGTGGGCCATGGGGAATTTTTTGGTTAAGGTAATTCCAACCTGCTCCTGCTCACAGATCTGTGATCACATCATACTCCATTTATATCCAAATACATTTATAGTATATGTGACTGATATCAGCTGCTCCTGTTATAATGCTCCAAGACTGATATAACATACAGGGACATTTTTTATGTGACTGACATCAAAGGTCACTGGAGTGGGGAGATATAGCTTAGGTAATGTAAAAGATAGACAGTAGGTGGGCAGAGGTCTGTGAAGGAGATACAAGACTTGTAGGGGGTCTCTGAGGTAAGAAGGTTTACAAAAACATTTCACTGAAGATGCTGTCTATCTTGAAGACAGACAAGTGATAAGCAGCACCTCACAGTAAGAGTCCATTCACATGACTGTTTATATGTCCATCTTTTCCACAATTTTGCTGAACATATGTGAACCCATTCATTTTAATGGGGTTTCAAAAGATGCAGACAGAACACCGTGTTCTGTCTGAATCTGTACTTCCTTTCCGCAGCCCTGCAAAAAACATAGAGCAAGTCTTAAACTTGCTTGCAAATGGAGACAAGAATAGCCATTTCCCTAAATGGGCTGGCTGACACAGCCAATACTGTCACCTGAGTGAGCCCTAATTTACCCCGCTGCTGCTGTGTGGTGTGGGAGGATGAATACATGGACCAGGAGCTAACTGGGAATTTAAATTGACCCACCTACAAGTGGCCACAGGTTGTAGGTGGGTCCAAACTGACAGAAGGTGGGGCAAGACAAGTAGATGGAGCCAACATAAGTTGCCAGGGTCACTAATATCACAGTACAGCAAAAAATTCTTCCCCAGAAGCTTTTCCTCTGTGGTGGCCATCAATAGCACACATATCCGAATCCCCCTCCATATCACGGATGCAACACAGATACCATCCTTGTTGCATCCGTGTTTCACGGATCATTAGGAAGAGATGCTTTGAAAATTTATTTTTCAGCTGTGCAGTGTCAGTGAAACACGGATGGCACACAGACAGCAAAAACGGACACACAGACCCAAAATTGATCCTTCAAGGACAGCTTGACAGATATATCACTGACCACCTTCTCACGGATATGAGCACGGACACAGACGTCTGAATGAGGCTTAATGGGCGTGATGGATCTGTGAACACGGCCAAAAAAGAGCATATATCCGTGCTAAAAACACGGACCCACGGACCGTGCTAAAACACTGAAAACCTAAAAACACCACTACATAGAAAAACTATATAGAGAAAAACGGAGCCAATGCGTACTATAAAAATATGAAATCTTTATTAAATCACATAATATTAAGTATATATAAAATTAGGAGAAGAGTTGACAGAAACAGAGCGCCATCCCCAGCCAACATCACCAAACTGGGTACAAATAATTAATAAAATCAAAGTACATCAGGGTTTCCATAATGGAAAACCGGTCACAGTATGCTAGTAACAAATTGTCAATTGCCACAAAAGATACTCCGATATAAGTAAGTAAGAATATAGATATAAGTAACTCACCAGACAATGTGTGATGCAAGACCAAGGATGGCGCTACCCCGACGCGCGTTTTGGCATGCCTTCGTCCAGGGGTAGCGCCATTACCATGGACCTCTACCTTATAAACTCTAATTGGCCAATCAGAGATCACCCCATTAAGTGAGTAAATCATATGCACCTGGAACTCAGAGTAGCCGGGTCAGCCTCCATCTTAATCGTGCCGCTACAACCCCAAGGCGTCACGTCGCAACCCCAAAGTGGTCACGTGACACAGTCACATGACCCGCCACGCAACAACGTGATGACGCCTGGGCAGTGACGCGGCACAAATGGTGATGGCCAGGTACATATACAGAGACTCTGAAAAGTGTCAATTGTCTCCATCTAGGGGTAGAAAAAGAAAACTGCATATGTACTATGATACTGCATAGTTTGGTGATGTTGGCTGGGTATGGCACTCTTTTTCTGTCAACTCTTCTCCTAATTTTATATATACTTAATATTATGTGATTTAATAAAGATTTGATATTTTTATAGTACTCATTGGCTCCATTTTTCTCTATATAGTTTTTCTATGTAGTGGTGTTTTCAGGTTTAATTATTGGGAGCAGGTATGGTTATTGTTTGGTGAGCCTTATTATATTTTAGCTCTGGGCATTATTGTCTGATACTTACCTATACATGGCGCGATAGTTGGTTGATTTGTTTGAAAACACTGAAAACAATGATATCTGAATGCACACATTAAAATAAATGGGGATGTGTGTTGTCCGTGGAGAACACGTACAGCACACGTCCATGAAACACTGACATGTGAATGAGGCTTTACAGTACAGGGTGAGGGGGGGGGGGGGGCTCAACACCCAGCAACCCTACCAATCAGATGTTTGAAGTGAATGTTACTGCTCTCTTCCTAAGGCTACTTTCACACTAGCGGCAGCACGGATCCGGCACCTAAAGGGTGCCGACGGATCTGTACTGCCGCTGACACATGTGTGGAGCCGGAGCAGCGCTCCGGCCCCACACATGTTGACACATACACAGAGAACATACATACACACACATACACACAAACACATACATACTTACATACTCCAGCCCGGGATGCCGGCAGCACGTCTTCACGCGTCTCCTGCGCGCAGTGATGACGATTCCCCACAGCGCCCTCTGCTGGACGCAGTGGGGAAACGTCATACCTGCGTGCAGGAGGCGCGTGAAGACATGCTGCCGGCGTCCCTGGCTGGAGTATGTGAGTATGTATGTGTTTGTGTGTATGTCTATGTATGTATGTATGTCTGTATGTATTTCTGTGTAGCCGGATCCGGAATGACCCCCCATTGCAAGTCAATGGAGGACAGATCCGGATTACTGGTGTGTCACACCAAACGGATCCGTCCCCATTGACTTGCATTGGGGGTCATTCCGGATCCGTCTTGGTGTGGATGCCTGGACCGGAGAGCAAACCGCAGCATGCTGCGGTTTGTTCTCCGGTCTGAAGACGGAACGGAATGCTTTCAGGAGCATTCCGTTGTCTTCAGTTCAGTTTTGTCCCCATTGACAATGAATGGGGACAAAACTGAAGCGTTTTATTCCGGTATTGAGCCCCTATGACGGAACTCAATACCGAAATTTTAAAACGCTAGTGTGAAAGTAGCCTTAGAGTCATAACGCTAGTATCCAGCAGCCCCCTTCCTGTCCACCCAGCACTGACTGGGTCACATACTGACTGCATACTTCTACTTTAAAGAGGACCTTTCATGGTTTTATCTTTCAGTAACTAAATACCTTTACTGGCAGGGCCCCCCCCCCCCCCCCCCCCCCGCTGATGCTGGCACCCGGTCCGGTTTTTGAAAATAGCGCTCCTCCGCCTCGCTGTGCCCCCTGTATTTCTCCCGCTCAGTATGCTAATACTAAGCATCGGAACAGGGAGGAAGAGACGCCCGAGTTTCTCAATGGGCGTCTCCTTCTCCCTGGCTGTGCCGCGATCCAATCACATCGGAGAACGCCACAGCCAGGGAGAAAAAAACTCCTTGGCTGTGACGCTCTCCGATGTGATTGGATCGCGGCACAGCCAGGGAGAAGGAGACGCCCATTGAGAAACTCGGGCGTCTCTTCCTCCCTGTTCCAATGCTCAGTATTAGCATACTGAGCGGGAGAAATACAGGGGGGCACAGCGGGGCGGAGGAGCACTATTTTCAAAAACTGGACCGGGTGCCAGCATCAGCGGGGGTTGCCCTGCCAGTAAAGGTATTTAGTTACTTAAAGATAAAACCATGAAAGGTCCTCTTTAAATGCTTTATTTTCACAATACAATATCACTGTAGCGTGAACTTTAAGTTTTCTAAAAATTTCACCCGAAAGCCAAAGATCCCTAACTTTTTGTGAGTAATGTGTGTATATAATAAATTGCTCATTCTCTGCTGCTCTGTTATCAGCCACAGTACAAGCATACAGTATAATATAACTCTCATTTACTGCAATACATGTTGGGGCCGAAAGTGGTGTTTCTGCAATGTTCATGCCAAAATGTGTGAAGTGAGAGGAGTGGGCCATGGGGAATTTTTTGGTTAAGGTAATTCCAACCTGCTCCTGCTCACAGATCTGTGATCACATCATACTCCATTTATATCCAAATACATTTATAGTATATGTGACTGATATCAGCTGCTCCTGTTATAATGCTCCAAGACTGATATAACATACAGGGACATTTTTTATGTGACTGACATCAAAGGTCACTGGAGTGGGGAGATATAGCTTAGGTAATGTAAAAGATAGACAGTAGGTGGGCAGAGGTCTGTGAAGGAGATACAAGACTTGTAGGGGGTCTCTGAGGTAAGAAGGTTTACAAAAACATTTCACTGAAGATGCTGTCTATCTTGAAGACAGACAAGTGATAAGCAGCACCTCACAGTAAGGGTCCATTCACATGACTGTTTATATGTCCATCTGTTCCACAATTTTGCTGAACATATGTGAACCCATTCATTTTAATGGGGTTTCAAAAGATGCAGACAGAACACCGTGTTCTGTCTGAATCTGTACTTCCTTTCCGCAGCCCTGCAAAAAACATAGAACAAGTCTTAAACTTGCTTGCAAATGCAGACAAGAATAGCCATTTCCCTAAATGGGCTGGCTGACACGGCCAATACTGTCACCTGAGTGAGCCCTAATTTACCCCGCTGCTGCTGTGTGGTGTGGGAGGATGAATACATGGACCAGGAGCTAACTGGGAATTTAAATTGACCCTGGTAAGAAAAAAACCTACAAGTGGCCACAGGTTGTAGGTGGGTCCAAACTGACAGAAGGTGGGGCAAGACAAGTAGATGGAGCTAACATAAGTTGCCAGGGTCACTAATATCACAGTACAGCAAAAAATTCTTCCCCAGAAGCTTTTCCTCTGTTGTGGCCATCAATAGCACACATATCCGAATCCCCCTCCATATCACGGATGCAACACAGATACCATCCTTGTTGCATCCGTGTTTCACTGATCATTAGGAAGAGATGCTTTGAAAATTTATTTTTCAGCTGTGCAGTGTCAGTGAAACACGGATGGCACACAGACAGCAAAAACGGACACACAGACCCAAAATTGATCCTTCAAGGACAGCTTGACAGATATATCACTGACCACCTTCTCACGGATATGAGCACGGACACAGACGTCTGAATGAGGCTTAATGGGCGTGATGGATCTGTGAACACGGCCAAAAAAGAGCATATATCCGTGCTAAAAACACGGACCCACGGACCGTGCTAAAACACTGAAAACCTAAAACACCACTACATAGAAAAACTATATAGAGAAAAACGGAGCCAATGCGTACTATAAAAATATGAAATCTTTATTAAATCACATAATATTAAGTATATATAAAATTAGGAGAAGAGTTGACAGAAACAGAGCGCCATCCCCAGCCAACATCACCAAACTGGGTACAAATAATTAATAAAATCAAAGTACATCAGGGTTTCCATAATGGAAAACCGGTCACAGTATGCTAGTAACAAATTGTCAATTGCCACAAAAGATACTCCGATATAAGTAAGTAAGAATATAGATATAAGTAACTCACCAGACAATGTGTGATGCAAGACCAAGGATGGCGCTACCCCCGACGCGCGTTTTGGCATGCCTTCGTCCAGGGGTAGCGCCATTACCATGGACCTCTACCTTATAAACTCTAATTGGCCAATCAGAGATCACCCCATTAAGTGAGTAAATCATATGCACCTGGAACTCAGAGTAGCCGGGTCAGCCTCCATCTTAATCGTGCCGCTACAACCCCAAGGCGTCACGTCGCAACCCCAAAGTGGTCACGTGACACAGTCACATGACCCGCCACGCAACAACGTGATGACGCCTGGGCAGTGACGCGGCACAAATGGTGATGGCCAGGTACATATACAGAGACTCTGAAAGTGTCAATTGTCTCCATCTAGGGGTAGAAAAAGAAAACTGCATATGTACTATGATACTGCATAGTTTGGTGATGTTGGCTGGGTATGGCACTCTTTTTCTGTCAACTCTTCTCCTAATTTTATATATACTTAATATTATGTGATTTAATAAAGATTTGATATTTTTATAGTACTCATTGGCTCCATTTTTCTCTATATAGTTTTTCTATGTAGTGGTGTTTTCAGGTTTAATTATTGGGAGCAGGTATGGTTATTGTTTGGTGAGCCTTATTATATTTTAGCTCTGGGCATTATTGTCTGATACTTACCTATACATGGCGCGATAGTTGGTTGATTTGTTTGAAAACACTGAAAACAATGATATCTGAATGCACACATTAAAATAAATGGGGATGTGTGTTGTCCGTGGAGAACACGTACAGCACACGTCCATGAAACACTGACATGTGAATGAGGCTTTACAGTACAGGGTGAGGGGGGGGGGGGGGGGGGCTCAACACCCAGCAACCCTACCAATCAGATGTTTGAAGTGAATGTTACTGCTCTCTTCCTAAGGCTACTTTCACACTAGCGGCAGCACGGATCCGGCACCTAAAGGGTGCCGACGGATCCGTACTGCCGCTGACACATGTGTGGAGCCGGAGCAGCGCTCCGGCCCCACACATGTTGACACATACACAGAGAACATACATACACACACATACACACAAACACATACATACTTACATACTCCAGCCCGGGATGCCGGCAGCACGTCTTCACGCGTCTCCTGCGCGCAGTGATGACGATTCCCCACAGCGCCCTCTGCTGGACGCAGTGGGGAAACGTCATACCTGCGTGCAGGAGGCGCGTGAAGACATGCTGCCGGCGTCCCTGGCTGGAGTATGTGAGTGTGTATGTATGTGTATGTATGTATATGTATGTATGTATGTCTGTATGTATTTCTGTGTAGCCGGATCCGGAATGACCCCCCATTGCAAGTCAATGGAGGACAGATCCGGATTACTGGTGTGTCACACCAAACGGATCCGTCCCCATTGACTTGCATTGGGGGTCATTCCGGATCCGTCTTGGTGCGGATGCCTGGACCGGAGAGCAAACCGCAGCATGCTGCGGTTTGTTCTCCGGTGTGAAGACGGAACGGAATGCTTTCAGGAGCATTCTGTTGTCTTCAGTTCGGTTTTGTCCCCATTGACAATGAATGGGGACAAAACTGAAGCGTTTTTTCCGGTACTGAGCCCCTATGACGGAACTCAATACCGGAATTTAAAAACGCTAGTGTGAAAGTAGCCTAAGCCAGTAATGTTATAATAATCGGTCACGTGGCAGCTATACAATGGATAGCACTCTGCTTTGTAAGCTGAGAAGAGGACATATGCAGGCTCTTCAAACATCTAAGGGGGGCGGGGGTTAAATCTTGGAGAATCCCTTTAAATTTTAATTCTACTTTCATTACAGCTCTTTTGTTGTAACAATAAATAAATAAAAACTTCAACAGTTTTATTGACTCAGAGGGTACCAGTGCCATACATGTATGATGGGCTGATCAGATGACGCACACGGGGCTTGTGAAGGGTATGGGCTCCCTCCACATCTCCATCGGGTCCCCGTGCTGCAGTGACCGGCACTGATGGCTGAGAAGGTGTCTTGATGTAGAGGTATTGGGGCTTGCCTTCTATGGAAGATTAGGGGCTGGGTCTCCTAGGCATCTATCAGTGTACTACACTGATAGCTCAATGTAGTACAATACAGCATGTATTGTACTTCATTGAAAGAGGGATTTCTGACGAATTTTCTGTAACTACTCCTTGCTCCACACGAGAGCGCGCACTGTCTCTCTCTCCCTCAAACCCCCCCCACAGGATTGCAGAATGGTGCAGAGTGTCAGCTGTAACATACAGCTGACACTCTGCTTGAAACTGTTGACATAACCCCTTCCATGTGGTCCTTAGGGAACATGCCTCAGGATGGCTATCTGCAAACCCCCCGTCCAGGATGGCCAAGTGGAGCAGTGTCAGCTGTAACATACATCTGTCAGCCGTTTAACCCATTTAACCCCTTTCCCTTCTGATGTCAGCCGTTTAACCCCTGTGGCAGCGGCCCAATGCTTGAAAGGTTACCAGAGGGAGGGAGCTCCACCATCGGGTTACCATGGCAACCGTACGCCTTCACAGGCATCCGACTTGCCATGGTATATATGAGACTGATTAGGCTCCTGCTAACACCTAAGTGTACATGAAGTCTACTATAGTGTATTGCAGAGCCATCAGACCCACTGGATCTTCAAGAACCAAGTGGGTCTGGGTCAAAAAAGTGTAAAAAAAAGTGAAAAAAGTAACTAAAAAATATACTTCCTATATCTAATATATAAAGCTGTATGTGTGTGTGTATGTCCGCTAAAGGAATCCGCACCGCTGCAGCTACAATCACAAAATTTGACACACATGTACATCAGGTGTCCGGGAAGGTTTTAGAACAGCTTTCAGCTCTCCAGGACGTACCGTTCCTGAGATATTCTCAAAAAATGCATTAGACAATAGTAGCCTGGTCACATGACCCCTATCAGCCAATAGAAGCTCACAGTTTCCACACACCAGGTTTCTATGACAACCTAGCCAGTTCACTGCTGTAGGTCTGCATAAAAAAGGGGGGGCACTGTGGATGACAATGGTAAAGGGGTATTTCGGTTACCATAAATATAACTTATGTTTTAGACTAATTCATCATCAATCATTACCTCATATAATGTAAATTTCCCATATTTACTGTTCAGTAGTCATAAAAGATGTTTTCTTCCACTGCTACCCACCTTCCTCCTAAATTACTATGGCATCAACCTGTAATTCAGGCCACCGTCAAAAGAAGGACTTAAAAGCCCCACCCCCAGATCCCACTAAGCTACGCCCCTGACTCAGTCAGGCCATGCCCCTTCCATGCCGCATTTCACCAGGATTAAAAATATAGGTAAAAACCATCTTCTTTGAGCTGCAGGGGTGGGGGGAGGGTGACTTTCTCTCTGCAGCTCATGCTCAGACTGCACAGTGCTGCTGCTAAGAGAGCTGCTGCTTTGTCCATCCAGGCCCTGCGCATGACAGAGGACAGGGAGTCTGAAAGCCAGACTGTCCAGCCTAAAACAAGACCTCTGGCCACCCTAGGGGCAGGCTGATGTTAGGGTGGCCAGATGTCCGGCTTTAGGCTGGACAGTCCAGTTTTCTGGCTACCTGTTCTCCGTCCGACGCAGTGCCTGGACAGACACAGGGATGTCCACCCTTTCAGTAGCTCACACTCAGCTTCTCCTCCGTGTCTTCATGGAGCCAGGGGGACGTGGCCTCATGTTTAGTGGTATGTCTTCATGGGAACTGGGGGCGCTGTTTCACGTTTGGGGGAATGGCCGGTAAGGTCTGGCTTTCTGGGGTGAAGACAGTGGCCACTCTAGCTGCTGTAGAGGTCACTGTTAAAGGGGCGGGCTGCTGTAGAGGTCACTGTTAAAGGGGTGGCCTGCTGTAGAGGTCACTGTTAAAGGGGCGGGCTGCTGTAGAGGTCACTGTTAAAGGGGCAGGCTGCTGTAGAGGTCACTGTTAAAGGGGTGGGCTGCTGTAGAGATCACTGTTAAAGGGACGGGCAGCTGTAGAGGTCACTGTTAAAAGGGCAGGCAGCTGTAGAGGTCACTGTTAAAGGGGCAGACTGCTGTAAAAGTCACTGTTAAAGGGGCGGGCTGCTGTAGAGGTAGCTGTTAAAGGGGTGGGCTGCTGTAGAGGTCACTGTTAAAAGGGTGGGCCGCAGTAGAGGTCACTGTTAAAGGGGCAGGCCGCTGTAGAGGTCACTGTTAAAGGGGCGGGCACTGTAGAGGTCACTCTCGATATCTTTTAACGACACACACACACAAACAGTAAATGAAATAAATTAAATATACCCGGGCAAAGCCGGGTCCTTCAGCTAGTCCACATATATAATTGATGAAAAAAATTAACAAAAATAAATACTAAACATGTTTAGTATCACTGTGTCCGTAACGACCTGATCTATAAAAGGATCATGTTACTTTCCCCGCACAGTGAACATGTGAGCCATAAAAAAATGAAAAACTATGATAGAATTGAAGTTTTGCCCACTTCACTTCCCTCCCCAAAAAAAGGTATAAAAAGTGATTTAAAAAAACAAAACTCATATGTACCCAAAATAAGCACCAATCACCTCATCCTGCAAAAAATGAGGCCCTACCTACAACAATTGTCTTAAAAATATAAAAAATATGTCTTTCAGAATATGGAGACACAAAAACACGATTTTTTTTTTAAACGCCTTTATTGTGTAAAATAAAATGTAAAAAATGCACATATTAGGTATCGCAGCATCCGTAACGACCTGCTCCATAAAAATATGTGATAGAGAGAGAGAGCGACTACTTCTAGCAAAAGATTTATATACTGCAGGAGTATATAAATATATCTATATATTTATAAATGGCAGCACTCTCACAAAAAAGGAGTGAAAAGAAAAACACTTTATTCACCCCTGTGGATGCATCTAGGGATGAGCGAACGTATGTTTCAAGTTTGGAGTTCAAGGTTCAGGTTATCTAAGAATTCCATTATGGATTCCGTTACCACGGATCATAACTTATGGTCCGTGGTAGCGGAGTCCATTACGGAATTCTTAGATAACCCAAACCATCTACGCTGAGCTTGAAACACAAGTTCGCTCAACGCTAGTCACAGCGTTTTAGTTCATAGCTTGAAAAAAGGCTCTGTGAATGAGCTGAAAACATTGTGACCACAGAAGGTGAATAAAGTGTTTGAGAGTGCAGCGATTTTTTTTTTTTTTATCTATTGTAACAGTTTGGGGAATTAGCTTTGGCAAAGAGACACTCTCAGTCCAGGTTTCTTCAACCAAACAAACACTAGTAGTTTATTTCCAGTCAACATAAAGTTCATCAAACATAAATGTAGCTTTCTTTAGCGTGAAACAAAGGGTTAACAGAAATGTGCTTTACCGCAGCACAAAGTCCAAAATAACAGTCTTTTTTCCCTTTAGACTAGGGCTGCGCGACACAGTAGTCGCCGTGTAGCCCTAGCCTTAGGTAGTAAGGCACAGCTCACACCTTGTGAAGTCTTTGTGCTCACCACGCTAGAGGTATCTGGGTTCTCCTGGTTCACAGTCAGTAGCACACCATCTCCATGCACTGCTTCATCCAACATACCCCACCTGAGCAGTTCCTAGGGGAGCTTTTATTTGCCTGCACCTATGGGTGGAGCAGTAGACAGGTCAACCTCTTAGTACCCGGTATGGAACATATCTCCCTTGCCACATTAACCCACCCAACCAATCAAATTCCATCTTTCATTTTTCACAGCTCCATTGGAAAATTAAAGGAGAAATCTTATTGATTGCTATGGCAACTAAGCCAGTTTTCCTTTGTACTAGTTTTGATAAATCTCCCCCACTGTGTACGTATATGTGTACATAGCATTGTGTGTCATCACACTATACTAATCTGTGTGGGAAAAGTGACAGTTCACTGTGCGGACTGCACACAAATATTGTATTCAGAAGAGAGTGCATGTAGTGACCACATGAGAGTGGTCAGTAAATGATCTATATCCTGCTTATAATGCCATGGTTCTGACTGTAGATAACGTTAGTGCAGATATCAGCAAAAATATCTATTGTGTCTACAAATAATGAACTTTGTACAGAATGGAAAGTGAGAAATAGATCTGCTGATTACAGCCGTCTGTATGTAAGTGGCTGATAGCTGTGCTGTGTAACAGGATGTGGGGGCGGGGCAGCAGAGATTGTGCTGGTGCATGTGAAATCCACAGGAACTCCCACACTGTCTGAGGAGAGATGACAACACTCAGTGATACTCTTAGGCCCCTTTCACACGAGCGTGTCCGGATTTGGTCCGGATGCGTTCAGGAAAATCCGCACGCATCCGCACCAAATCCGCACGCAATTGCAGTCAGTTTTGACTGCGATTGCGTATGTTCTTTCAGTTTTTTCCACGCGGGTGCTGAACGTTTTGATGCGTTTATCACGCGCGTGCGAAAAAAATGAATGTTTACAAACAACATCTCTAAGCAACCATGCGTTAAAACCGCATTGCACCCGCACTTGTGTGCGGATGCAATGCGATTTTCACGCAGACCCATTCACTTCAATGGGGCCAGTTCTGCGTGAAAAACGCAGAATATAGAACATGCTGCGTTTTTCACGCAACGCAGAAGTGATGCGTGAAAAACATCGCTCATGTACACAGACCCATTGAAATGAATGGGTCAGGATTCAGTGCGGGTGCAATGCGTTCGCATCACGCATTGCACCCGCGCGGAAACATCGCCCGTGTGAAAGGGGCCTTAGAAGACCATTTCTGAGGGCATGTGATGCGAAGCTGATACCAATAAACAAACAAGTGAAATTTTATTATATGCTGCATTACAGTAATATACAGGTTTATTGATTTTGAATGCACAAAGGTGTCCATAGCCTTTAAATAAAGATTAAAACATATTGACTGTTACCACTAACATGAAGTACAATATGCCACTGAGTCCCAAATCCTGCAGGAAGGGTGGGGATTTAGTTGGAACCAGTCTAGTGTACCCCTTGCTAGGGGAAGGGTGTGCAGGGGCACGTCTCTGCCGGATGTCGCCATGCCAGCCAGAGCACCTTCAGCTCCGCTGGCCAGCAAGGTAGAAATATGGAGCCTCAGAAGCCAGGAGGTAGTTCCCTGGCCCAAGTCCAAGGAGAAAAGTGCAGCCTTTTGAAATAATCCAAGTTTAGAGACAGCGTGTCAGCACAGCAGCAAGCAACATAATTAGAGCAGAAGTGTTTGCCTGCCAGTTATACGCTAAAACCTGCTGGGATCAAGCTGAAAGATTGTTGATTAAATGCAAGTCTACTCAAGTAAAGCTGCGTTGGATATCACCTCAAGGTCTAGACTTGAATATTCCTTCTTCCCTCAATTATTCCCCCTATTTATTGCATCAGAGCCAAAGCCTGGGGTCCAGCCATTTCCAGGTAGGAGCACCGTGACACACCATAAAGAGACATTTTAGGCCATAAATATACCACTCGCCATTCCTACACCTGGGAGCATTGTTCCCTTTTAGAGAATAAGGCCCTGGGGGAAGCCGCCCATTGCAATAATACAAGACATTTTGAGTAAAAAACGCAATATGAACATGTTTGTAAAGGGAGAGCACCATTGACAGAGATATTGCTTGCACAATATTTATTTCACAAACTTACTTTTGAATTCAGAAGTTTTGACTTGCCCACCACAGATTTTCCTCTTTAAAAAAGCAATGAGAAAAAATGAATATAATTATCATGTAAATATGGTGGCTAATTACAGGCATGGCAGCTGAGCTGAGGCATATGACAGCTAAATAGAAGCATATTGTGACGAACCGAACCCCGCAGCCCTGCCCTGCGTGTGTTTACGTGGGGATCACACTGTACGGTTCAATCCTCAGCTACAAACACGTGACGTTCCACACCTCCTCGAGGGTGTGTAAGGTTACGTTCGGCACGGTTTTCACAAACACCTCCTGTCCACCTGGGCACAGGAAGGCAAAGGAGAGAGGGTAGCCGACGCGATCCCTGCGTGACACTACACTCACTCACAATCCTGACTGACTGAGAGACCCTTTTCAGTATCACCAGTGAAACCGAGTCTATCAGCCCAGTGGTACTGGCACCAGTTCACGTTTGCACCTGGTCCGTTAATGGGTTATATCGGGTCAGGAGCCAACGCGGGTAGCATATAACAATATTACCGAGAACACAGATGTGGGATTCGTGGATCGAGATAACAGAATGACACAAGATTAAATTGTATATTTAATTGTCTTAAAGGCCCACTAAACAAAACACTATACACACAATGAATGATATATACAATGGTCCGATTACAGTTACAAGGAAAGTAGGGAGTACAAACAGGATAAACAGATTGTAGATGTTAGGCTTTGCTGTAGTCATGTGAAAGGTGGTGATGTCAGCGGGTTCCTTGGGCCTATTCCAACACTGTACAGGGGGTGACCTTTCCTTAGAAAAAGACGCCTGGCCTCTGCTAGGCCAGTACAATTATACCTCTGCACCTGGGGGTGTCACACTCCCCCCTCCCTCCAGTTAGGCCAGATAAATGTCCAAAACCTGTTATGGTTCATAACATCCCACTGGTAGGCCTGATCTTGACGGCATCTGTGCCAGTGGGTCCACCTCATGCCAAGGCATGCTATGAGACCAAACGCAGCTAAGCTACCGGGTTTCCCCTAGGAGTTACACGTATCTCCCCAACCGTGGATCCTAGAAACTTAGACGTTCCAGTGCCACTTCCCCCTCGTCTCCAGGGTCGTAGAACTGTCCTCGGCCCTAGGCTAGGTCACGGCGTAATTTCATAAATCCATATGAAATTGTGGCACTGGCCCGGCTGCAGAAATCCCTTTGAACTCGCTGAGTGATTGCAGATTCTCAGTAGGACTCCTTGCCTCGCTCCACTTAGGCCAGGAAGGTGCAAGGTTTCTCACTACACATCTCTGGGAACAGAGCCCCCATGCTAAGCTGGGTCTCCTATCCTGTTTTTGATTGTACTCAGGGTGGCCATATGTGACATGGCTGTTGGCAGAGAATTATAAGTCATATTCCTCACCACATATGGTGGCTAATGACAGGCATGATGGCTGATATGAAGCATGACGGCAGAGGGGAGGCATATGGCGGCTGAATAGAGGCACATAGTGGCTAATGACAGGCATGATGGCTGATATGAAGTATGGCGGCAGAGGGGAGGCATATGGCAGCTGAATAGAAGCATATGGCGGCTAAAGACATCATGCATGGCAGCTCTAAAATGAGGTCTGAGTGGGGGTCATTTACATTGGGGTCGCTGAGGTCTGATTGTGGGTCTGATCTGAGATCTTGTTGGGGCCTTATTGGGGGTTGGATTGTGGAATTCAGAGTTCTGATTCTGGGCGGGGCATCTTACACACAGCTGAGTGTATGTATGTATGTATGTGTGTATGTCCGCTTGTATTGTAAAGGTTTTTTAAAGTAGCTGATTGGTTCTCCTCTTTAATTCTGTTTAATACTCTGTGTAATAGTTTATGTTTCCTTGTAATGAAGTGGGTTAGAGAGAGAAACCCATCTCCCAATTGTGCTGATAAGATCACATTCCTGAGTGATCTCAGAGACATGATTGATGCACGTGGGAGGAGGGGCTAACAGGTTAAAAGTTTGCTACCCACCTTGTCTCAGCAGACTCGATCAGGCCTCCATCTAGATAGGATGTGAGTATGACTTTGCCCTATTTCTTTTGTACACCTTGGATTGTCGGTCATGTACTATAACAGGGGTAGACAGCCATGGGTTATAGCATGTTCAACAGGGTCTCCACCCCATTGGCTTGTGATGTTTACTTTTTATTCTGTATGTGTTTTTCTTGTTTTATCCTATATTTAATCACTTAGTAAATATAATTATTCAGATAGCCTGCTTAAACTTATTGATTCGCAAATCTTTCAAATTCCCTTCGAAATGGTGGCAGCAGTGGGATTTGCGCAAATGAATATGTTTATGGTTGGTAGGGTGTTACATAGAGATAGGGTAGCTTGGACCCGCCACTTCGAATGGGAACCTGGGCATTCGCGGGAGTTCATAATCTGCAGGCAGATTATTAGGGTTGCACGTGTTGTGCAAATCTGCTATGAGCTGTGAGTGGAGCTGTAGTAGACTTGGCCGAATCTAGCAAAGTTCTTTTGAAAGTCGTAGAACTGAGCAGTTTCTAGTGAAAATCTGTAAGACTCTGTGTTGGAGCTTGCAGACTGTGGACATCAGAGCTCCTGTGATGTTGAGGAGGTTCTGATAAGTAAGAAACAGACCAGTGTCAGGAAGGAAATCCATGGCACTAGCAAGAGATAAAGTGCCCAAGTGTCTACAATCAGAAAGGCACTTGTGTTACATGTTTAGAAATTAATTGTTTAAGTTTTTGTTTTGTTACCCTATTGCTATGTGTGTGTCCAAGTAGGAAAGACCTTTGACCACAGCATTAGAGATTAGAGCAGTAATGGTAAGGATAAGCATTGTACCTAGTGTGGGGTGTGGCTAACACTAAGAATATAAATCTTTCAAAATGTATCTGTGTTGAAATAGTCCTGTTTTCCAGAGTGTGATAAGATATGTTGGTCATAAAGTATTGTCTGGTATATGTGAAACGTTTGAAGAAGGTTTAAGTAAGTTGAACCTTGAACAATACCCTACCTATGTCTGGACTGTTAAGGGATATAGATAGTGGTATTGTATAGTTTCATTCCCCAACCTCAGCCAGAGACATATAGTCTGTTAGGCAAACATTCCTTAGATACGAGATGTTGGCAATGCAAAAGTGACTATGAAAAAGGGAGGGGGTATTAGGAGTAAGGCCTTTTTCACACTAGCGGCAGTCCGGATCCGGCAGGTGAAGGGTGCCGTCAGATCCGGACTGCCGCAGGGACATGTGTGGGGCCGGAACCGCGTTCCGGCCCCATACATGTCACACAGTACCATATACAGACATACACACACATACACATAAACACATACATACTTACATACTCCAGGCAGGCCGCACGTCTTCACGCCCAGGTGGCGCGCAGCTATGTGGATTCCCTACAGCGCCCTCTGCTGGGCACTGTAGGGAATTGTCATAGCGGCGCACCTCCTGGGCATGAAGACGTGCGGCCGGCCTGGAGTATGTAAGTATGTATGTGTTTGTGTGTATGTATATATGTCTGTCTGTCTGTCTGTGGTTACGGATCCGTCCTGAACTCCATTGAAAGTCAATGGAGGGCGGATCAGTTTACCATGTTGGTCACACCAAATGGATCCGTCCCCATTGACTTGCATTGGGGGTCATTCCGGATCCGTCTTGGTGCGGATGCCTGGACCGGAGAGAAAACCGCAGCATGCTGCGGTTTGTTCTCCGTTCTGAAGACGGAACGGAATGCTTTCAGGAGCATTCCATTGTCTTCAGTTCAGTTTTGTCCCCATTGACAATGAATGGGGACAAAACTGAAGCTTTTTCTTCCGGTATTGAGTTCCGTCATAGGGGCTCAATACCGGAAGAAAACGCTTAAGTTTTGTCCCCATTCATTGTCAATGGGGACAAAACTGAACTGAAGACAACGGAATGCTCCTGAAAGCGTTTTCTTCCGGTATTGAGCCCCTATGACGGAACTCAATACCGGAATTTAAAAACGCTAGTGTGAAAGTAGCCTAAGAAAGAGTTAAGTAAGTCATGTAATGTGTAATTAATAATTTTTTCTTTCTTCTTTCCCAAGCAGTTAATTGCAATATGGGTACCCAGTCTTAAAGGAAAATTATTATATGTGTGCACCACTAATTGATTAAGACCATGTGGCATGTAAGATGATTTGGGTTTATTAGCATAACTTGTATGCTGTCTTGTTATAAGATTTTGATTGATCACAGATTGGAGACCAGAAGACGTTGGATAGAATGGCAGAACAGCAACAGAGATCATCAGCAATTCTGGGAGTGTATCTGTATCCAGGAAAGCTGTGTGAAAACTGAGTTAACATATTCAATGGAATGTGAATGAATGCGGCTTTAAGTCATAATTGTGTTGAATGTGTTTGACGTTCTGAAGACTGATATATGCTCAGCAAAGCCATGTGTGAACTGTGTGTGAATATGCAGAAAGAAATTAATAAGTGAAAATGTGAATGTGGAGTACATTTGTTTTTTTATTAATGCACATTGGGGATTTTTATTTTTTCTTGGGAGATTTTTGTTTTTTATTGGTGCCAAACATTTTTGATTGAGCGCTATATTTTTTCTATTGAATTCAATTAAACGTTTCTTATGGGCCCTTCATGTGTTCATATCTGTATTGTCAGATCTGTTTGTTTCGTTGTTTGTGGCTACTTGTTATATGTTAAATGTTGTGCTAACACCAGAGATCTGTCCTCATGAACATCTGAGAAGAGACTGACTAAAAGAGGAAGGATCATGCCGTCCAACCAGAAGGGGTGGACTTAAATGACTTAGAGGGGAAGGAGGAGGACAGGGTGGACGTCACAGAAACAATGACAGCCCTTGTGCCCATCCCATAGTTAGAACACACCCCCATGAAAGACAGTACTGTGTTCATTGAAGAAAAAAACAGTCTATTCATTTCCACATCAGCAGCATTGGGTATCTTAAGAAGGGTCATGAATAAAAAATGATATTAATGGTGCTGTGTTTTTTTTAAGATTACAATTGGTCAAAAGGTTTACCTTGAAAAAGACTCAGAGACATGAGTGATGCACATGGGAGGAGGGGCTAACAGGTTAAAAGTCTGCTACCCACCTTGTCTCAGCAGACTCGATCAGGCCTTTATCTAGATAGAATGTGAGTATGACTTTGCCCTATTTCTTTTGTACACCCTGGGGTGTTGGTCATGTACTATAACAGGGGTAGACAGCCATGGGTTATAGCATGATCAACAGGGTCTCCACCCCATTGGCTTGTGATGTTTATTTACTTTTTATTCTGTATGTGATTTCCTTGTTTTATCCTATATTTAATCACTTAGTAAATATAATTATTCACGTAGCCTGCGTAAACTTATTCATTCGCAAATCTTTCGAATTCCCTCAACAATACACCGCTAAAGGAATCCACACGTTCACAGCTACAATCACGAAATTTGGCACACAGGTACATTAGGTGTCCGGGAAAGTTTTAGGCTGGGTCTCAGCTCTCCAGGACTTACCGTTCCTGAGATATTCCCAAAAAATGCATTAGCCAATAGACGCCTGGTCACATGACCCTTGTCAGTCAATAGAAGCTCGCAGGCCCTTAGCCTCCACATACAGTCAGTTTCACACCAGGTTTCCATAACAACCCAGCCAGTTTTCTTTACTGCTGTACGTCTGCTTTAAAGGGGCAGGGTGCTGTGGATAACACTGTTAAAGGGGTATTCCGGTTACCATAAATATACCTTATGATTTAGACTAATTCATTATCAATAATTACCGAATATAATGTAAATTTCACATATTTACCATTCAGTAGTAATAGAAGATGTTTTCTTCCACTGATACCCTCTATGTTTCCTCATAAATGACCATGGCATCGACCTGTAATTCAGGCCACCCTCAAAAGAAGGACTTAAAAGCCCCATCCCCAGGTCCTGCTAAGCCACACCCCAACCCGGGAAGACCACGCCCCCTCTCACTCCGCAGCCGACAGGGATTGCAAAAATTAAGGTAAAAATCTACTTCTATCAGCTGCAGGGATGGTGACTTTCTCCCTGCAGCTCATGCTCAGACTGCACAGTGCTGCTGTCTGCGAGTGAGCTGTCAATAAGGACATCCCTGTGTCCATCCAGGCCCTGCGCTGGATGAAGGACAGGGAGTCTGAAATCCGGACTGTCCGGCCTAAAAATGGACCTCTGGCCACCCTAGGGGCAGGCTGCTATGGAGGTCACAGGTAAAGGGGAGAGCACTGTGGATGTTACTGTTAAGGGGCAGGCTTCTGTGGAGGTCACTGTTAAAGGGGCGGGCACTGTGTAGGTCACTGTTAAGGGAGGGGGTGACTGTGAATGCCACTATTAAAGGTGCAGCAGGGTACTGTGAGATCACTGTTAAGGGAGTGGGGTACTGTGACAATCACTGTTAAAGGGGTAGTCGCTGTGGAGGTCTCTGTCAAGGGGCCAGGAATGGTGGAGGTCAGTTAAGGGGACTGTAACCTATGGTCAGTGTTGAGTGGGTGCTGTAGAGGTCACTTAAGAGGGTGGGCCCCTGTGGAGGTAACTGTCAAAGGGAGTGAGGTGCTGTGGAACTCACTGTTAAAGGTGCAGGCTGCTGTGAAGGTCAACGTTAAGGGGGTGGGCTGCTGTGGAGGTCCCATTTCAAAGAGACAAGGCACTGTGGGGGGAGTCAGTGTTAAGGGGTGCGGGCTGTGGAGGTTACTGTTAAGGAGGCGGGGTGCTGTAGAGGTCGCTCTCGATATCTTTTAACGACACACACATAAACACGAAGCCAGACCAGCCAGGTCCTTCTGCTAGTATATATATAATTTCTTCCCGACTCCAATCAGGCAGTCAGAATAACTCCCTGGATCAACGCCCCATCTCTAGTAGCTATAACCTGTAATATTATTACACTATAGAAATACATCCAGGCCCTCTTGAACTCTTTTAGCAGGGTTGTCTCTCCTTCACCCACCGGAGTGGCGGTCACCCCTATTGCTGGCCCTTCTGCTTCAGGTTCCCAGAGTTCTGGCACCCTGTCTGAGCAAGGCCACTTCGCTGGAGCTATCCCTGTCTCTTGGGGATCTGGAGGTGTAACTGCTGGCCACGTGGCTGGGAACAATGGGAAGTCTCTTCCTAATATTAACTCTTAGTGCAGGTTCATGGGCACTGCCACCTCATGGATACACCTGTTGGCAACCGTGGTTAGAGACACCAGAGCAGTGGGATAGTCTTTTAAATCCCCATGGATGCATAACACCCCAACTTTCCGGCCAGTAAACTCAGTGGGTCGCACCATGTTTGTTATCAAGAATCTCTGGGGCCTGATGCACAGACCCTTCTGGCATACAGTGACAGTTAATACCCAGTTTACCCAAGTTTGTGTCTATGGGCTCAACCAGGTGGGGACAGTCAGCCCTTACATGGACGGGCTCATGAAACCGTCAGCTGATTATCAGGGCCGGTTCTTCAAGATGCACGTCCAGGGTGGTCTTTCCTGGTTATGCCCGCCTGGGTCTGGAGCAGGGCTTTTCTGGGATTTATTTCCCCCTTCCTTAGAGCCCCCACCCCCCGGAGTTCCTCGGTAGCGCAAAACCACTCTACCAGGTCCACCATCTCAAGGGCGACACCTGGGCGACACCGGTGTCAAAGGCGACACCTGGTCGGCCCACCGCCAGAATTGGTGTGGCAAAGCCCTCCAGAATTTTTCAGCCCCAATACGGTCCATCATGCTTAAATGTGCATTAATAAATTTACTAAATTTCTCTTTACTAAAGTGTCTGTATGGTTTCTACCTGTATATTAGACCATAACCGTTAGTTTGTGCTATTTGAACCTTAAAATATCTATAATCTGATTATTTATGTGCTAACATTTAAATGGATATTGCAGCGCAAGAAAAAAAAATTGTCCCAGGGGCTCTAAATATTAAAAAAAATAAAGTAACTTATACTCACTTGACTGCAGCTGCTGCTGTTGTGACAGAGTTAGAGGCGTGGCCTAGTATGAAAAAAACTGCCATGATGCACGCCACACATAATGTCCCTCTTTGCGATTTTCAAAAGTTGGGAGGTATGTATAGCTATATCTCTTTCAAGAAATTGTGGAGGCATTAAATACCATTTATATGTCTGCTCCTGTATGTGAGGGACCATTTTCTATAGAGTAAATTCCAGTGCTTCCTGGGAGATGTAGGTGATTGATCAGCTGCTGTCCCACAGAAAAGGAAGAAAGTCCTTAAAGGTGTTTTCTGGGATTTTATTACTAATGACCTATCCTCAGGGTAGGTCATCAGTATCTTATCGGTGGGGGTCCAACACTAGGGGCCCCCGCCGATCAGCTGTTTGAGAAGGCACCAGCGCTCCCGGGAGCGCTGTGGCCTTCTTTTAGCTTTTCCTAGGCCAGTGACTTCACGTTCATTGGTCACGTGGCCTAGGAGTAGCTCAGCCCCATTCAAGTGAATGGATCTGAGCATGATACCAAGCACAGCCGATGTACAATGTATGGCGCTGTGCTTGGTAAGCTGCGAGAAGGTAGCAGCACTCACAGGAGTGCCGGTACCTTCTCAAACAGCTGATCAGCGTGGATCCAGGGTGTCAGACCCCCACCGATCAGATAGACCAGAGGATAGGTCTTCAGTAGTAAAATCCCAGAAAACTCCTTTAGGATAAGAAGATAATAGTAAAATAAACAGTTTTACATTTATCCAATGTTTGTTCTACAGTATAATGTCACAGAAAGCTTTATTGGTTGATGTCTTAGAACAATCCTTTACGCTTTGGTTAACTTTGCTCGAGAAGTTGACATCACCTTCATAGATATCATTTTGCACTCTTCATTGCACTGCTGTGGCAGGAGTTTTTCCTCTTGTTCTGCAGAGAGGGTCAGAAACTGGGACATCTGGCAGGCCGCCATTTCAAGTTTCAGAGAGTCTTCTATATGCACTGACAAATGTTAGTAGTTCCCTCTACGGGCAAAAGTAGACTGGGGTTTCTTGTCCATAATATATCGCACAAGGCGTTTTTTGTATTGTCTATTGCATTGTACCTGTAGTGAGGAGGTTTTAAAACTGTGTATCTTTCTTGCAGAGTGGAACAATGATCTTTTTTGGTGAACAGGTTTCATGGCTGCCATTCAGTTTTGGTTTTGTTATGGTCATTTTTCTAACATCATTTTGGGCTGGAGATAAAGTGCTGATTAATCATTATCTGAAAAAGTCCTTTAAAACCTCCTGGAAATGGAATATCAATACATTATCAACTCAAGGTGCAGTATTTTCCCATTCTTGTCATTTTATAGCTTTACCACCTTGTTAAAAAAAGATTTTAAAGGAATTTAACAAAACTTTTTAAATGTTGACCTATAATCTGGATAAGTCATTGGTACAGTATGTGATCAGTGGGGGTTAGACACCCAGGACCCCTGATGATCAACTGTTTGAGAAGACAACTGTGTTCCTGAGAGCACCGCTACCGTCTCGCAGTTAAAGGGGGGTGGCCACTTTCTCGCTACTTTTGATCAAGGTATATGTAAGATGACTATATGGCACTTACTGATATAGCCTTTGTTAATATTATGTGACATTTGCTATATTTCATAAGCTATGTCCCCTTGTTGAGCAAATCTTCAGTTCTGTCCGCATGTAGGTCTTGTCCATAAGATGGCTGCTGAGGAGTCATGTGACCAGGCAAAACATGTCCATTTGATGTCTCCTCCATTCAAACACACTGCACCTGAACTAAACTCTCAAAAGTACAAGTGCAGATGGCAGGTGCAGTGTATTTGAATGGAGGAGACATCACATAAAGGTATTTTGCCTGGTCACGTCACCCTCTGTTAGCAGCCATTTTAAGACCTCTGCATTTACAGAACAAAAGACTAGGCAAACTAGGGGCATACATTATGAAATCTAGAAAATGAAGCAGACTATCAACAAAGGCTATATTAGTAAGTGCAATATAGTCATCTTGCTAACTCACTGGTCAACAGTAATCAAAAAGTGGCCAACTCCTTTAACCATGCAAAGCTCTTTACATTCTACAGTGCATGTGCTTGGTATGGCAGTTCAGCCTCATCAACATTGAATAGAGCCGAGATCTACCTAAAGCATGTGACAGATGAACATGACATCACTGGCCTAGGTAGAGCTCCTGTAAGCACTGCAGCCTTCTCAAATAGCTGAGCGGTGGAGGTCCTGGGGGTCCGATCATAAATATATATATATATATATATATATATATATATATATATATATATATATATATTATGCTGCTTTCTCTCCCAAATCTCCTGCTAGAAAAACATCTTCTGATAGGTCTGTCCTGAGAAACAAGATGGCTGTCAGCTAACTGAAGGATCAGATTACATGAAGCTCCTAGACAACTATGTCGAGGGGAGGGAGAATGGGCTGCCATGAGCAAATCAGAGACAAAAAAATGAACTTATTTAAGAAGAAAGATACCCATTGCGTATATAGAAGTCTATGGAGAAGGGAGGAAGAATGAGTTGTTAGAGGGAGAAAAAGGGCATTTTCTCTGATAAGATATATTACAAAGTTTCTTATATTCACCTATTGGTTTTTGTAAAGTTTGTTGAAATGACAGTGATCATTTAATTGTACAGCCAAACTTGACAAGTCCACTGTGGATTTTCTGCAGAGGAAAAGCCACAGAGGATCAGAACAAAAGCTTCCATTACAAAAAACTTTCAAATTTAGCTTGATTGTTTGACACTGCCACCAGGAACACAGTGGGACTTAGGCCTCATGCACACGAACGTGTGCCGGCCGTGCCTGTATTGCGGTCCGCATACGGCGGGTTCGCAATAAACAGGCACCGGCCGTGTGCAGGCCGCATCACGGATCGCGGACCCATTCACTTCAATGGGTCCGGGAGACGCGGAACGGAGGCACGGATCGGAACACCACGGAAGCACTACGGTGTGCTTACGTGGTGTTTCCGGACGTTCCTCCGCACCGCAAAAAAGTAGCGCAAGCACTACTTTTTTGTTGTGCGGACCCTTGGATGCGGATCGCGGACCCCATTCAAGTGAATGGGTCCGCGATCCACATGCGGTGGCCTCACGATCAGTGCCGGTGCATTGCGGACCGCAGTTTGCGGCCCGCAGCACGGGCACGGCCGGCACACGTTCGTGTGCATGAGGCCTTATGCTATGCTGCTTTCGACCTACCGCATTAATTTACTTGCTGGGGATGGAGAACCCAAAGCACACATCATTCTCTGTATTGTGGACATGTGGATGTACCCTTAGGGTGGTTTCACACTTTTCTTTTGGTTTTTGTGGCAGTTTTTGATGCTGTTTTTTGGAAATATACCTCTTCCTACTGTATAGCCTTCTGTTTTTGGCCCAGAAAACTGCATAAAAAACTACTATAAAAACTATGGGGCATATTTAATAATTCTGTAGACAGTGTAAATATAGAGAGCTGTTGAGACATGCACCTAATCTACTGCATTGGTTCAGGATGGATATTACAAAATTTTGCATGGCTTGACACTGTTGTCTAACTTATTTTGTGACAGAATTTTACACCAGAATAGTAACGTACATCTCTGCGCTAGACACAAATACTTATTTCACTAAACCAAGAGGCGCCACATCGGGCCAATGTGTGTGAAACCTCTAGAGATGAGTGAAGTTCTCTACAATTCGATTTGGTAGCTTCAGCGAATTTTACGAAAAAATTTTTCTTTGTAACTAATTACTTTGTCACAAAGTGTATTTCTTTGTAAATAGTGGGCAAATGACAGGGAGTGGCGATTGCGCCACTGCCCGTCATTGAACCCTTCAGATTCCATGTTCATTGCTATTTATTAAAGCATTTTAGTATTTGCAATTTTAAAAAAATTAGATTGTACTTACCTTCATTCATTTGATCTCGAAGAGACCTTGCAGTCATCTTGCTTGAAGATCCAGTGCGAAATCTCGCATGGCGCATGATGACGTCATCATGTTGGCCAGCATGGTATCATATGTCATCGCACACAAGATTTTCGGACAAGGTGGCTGCGGCGGCCTCTTCATGCTCAAATGGATAAGGTATGTAAGATTTTTTTTGTATTCTACCACCATTTCAGGGGAAATCGATTTGTTCCCATGAAGCACGAGGAAATTCAGCTTTGTGGCAACTCGAATTTTTCCTGAAATTCGGATCGAAGTCCACTTTGCTCAACACTAGAAACCACCATAAGGCTTTCTTCCCACTGTGTTTTATATCATTTAAATACAAGTAAAAATGGCAGTAATATGAAGTGTTATGTTGATTTTTAACCCCTTCCCAAAATCCGCTCTCTTTAAAGGGAGTCTGTCATCAACTTTTGTTCTATTATACTGCTCAAATCACATGTACACAGTTTAAAAATGGTACAGTTTTTGCCTTTTTTTCATGCTGTGATGCACCTAAAACGTACCTTGAAGGCATAAGCAAATCAGATTGCAAGTACCCAGGGGCGTTGTCTATCACTGCAAGTGCCCATGAGTTACTCATCGATAACTTCCCCCCTGTGAAACTGTAAGCTAGACCCGTATCCTCGTGACATCACTCTCCTCTGTTCCCAAAATCCTGTGGGCAGCAATCCTGCTCTTTCCGCTGCTCTAGCTCTGCCTTTTCCAGCCCTCCAATTTTGCACCGATATGTGGTGCATGTGCAATCCATTCATCGAGACTGCTGCCCACAGTGGGTATTGTATGGGGCATGTCTGGACCCGGAGGTTAGATGCGAGGGATTTCGGTGGTGATTCATTTTCATTGCAAAATGAATGCCATAAAAACAAAACCCGTAAAAGTAATTTTTTTTTTTTAGTTCTACCTCATTAATAATTTTTTTCCAGTTTCCCAAAACATCATGCGGAATATGTTATGGCTCTTGGAAGGCAGGATTTAAGAACTGAAATGATTGAAAATGGTTGCGGCGGGAAGGAGTTAAAGGCGTTTTTGGTATTTTATATTTTAGATGCATTCTTCCTAGCATTTTTGAAGTTCTACAGTGAAGTGTATGGAGTAAAACAGCCTGCTGGAGTTCATCATATCCGGCATAGCCGAAAATGCCGAAGCACCGCCAGGCCCCATTGGCTATAATGCAGGCAGCGTTTTTTGGCCAGCCGAATCCCAGCATTAATGGGAAATGCTGGGGAAAGACAGTTTAGCACTAATGTGAAACTAGCCTAACTGGCACAATTTATTACATCTGGCAGAATTTGATGCACATACAATAACAAATCATCTGTGGCTAGCTCACCAAGGAGTCTGGATTAATGAAAAAGGGCATGGCTTGGTGGAAAACCAAACTGTAAAACAGGCACAAACACTCCACATTTGATATTTTACTCCCTTAAATAGACTGTCTAAATGTGTGTCAAATTTAGCACACTGGCTAGACATTTGATTGACATAGCCAGGCAACCGAGCTAAAACTGACTCTGAAATTGACGAAACGCGTAGGTTGTCCTGCAGTGGGTGCTGTCACTCTCTGTAGAGTTGCTGTAAAAAAGCCTAAGCCTTTATAACTCTATGCTGGGTTATAAACCTAATGACAGACTCCCTTTAGGTTTTACGATGAGGGAGGTGAAAGCCTAAAATCTTGTTCCCATCCATCTTAAGCCAAGTCTTGAAACTGAACACTGTGAATCACTGCCTAGTAATGTGTACTGTAGTAAATGCTTCAACAAATGTCTGAATTGGATCAATGTGAACTATTGGCTAATGTACCTTTTAGTCGGAAAAGAAAATGAACGTGATTTCATATTTGCTGATTTTGTATTTTCATGTTGCAGACATTAGCGTGAGTGAAGATCTTTCACGCAAAATCCGAGTATTGTGTTGGGTTATGACATCACCAGCTCACTTGGAGTCTAGAACCATTCACGTAAAGAACACATGGACTCGCCACTGCAATAAGATTTTATTCATGAGTTCAGCTGCAAGTGACACCTTCCCAACCATTGGACTAGAAGCTAAAGAAGGCAGAGATCAACTCTACTGGAAGACTATACAAGCTTTCCAATATATACATAAACATCACTTTCATGAAGCTGACTGGTTCCTAAAGGCAGATGATGACACCTATGTTGTGGTAGACAATTTACGGTGGATGCTATCCAACTATACTCCAGATCAGCCAATATACTTTGGCAAGAGGTTTAAACCCTTTCTCGAGCAAGGTTATATGAGTGGTGGAGCTGGTTATGTACTAAGCAAGGAATCCTTGCAACGCTTCATAGATGGGTTCAGAACAGGGGTGTGTACTCACAAATCTTCTGTTGAAGATTTGGAATTGGGTGATTGTATGGAGAAGATGGGAGTGATACCTGCTGATACAAGGGACAGTGAAAAAAGAGAGACCTTTCATCCATTTACACCTGAATTTCACATTTCTGGACGCTTCAGAGAAGGTTCTTATTATGAATACTGTTTTTATCCTATCATAGAGGTAAGTCTGAGCTGCATGACTCTTTCAAATCCACATGTACATCTATAAAACATGACCCATAAAATATATACTTTGAAAGAAAGTATAGGAAAGGTAACAAATACAAGTAAATTGCTTGGGCCATTTTAAATCTAAACCCATTTCTGTTGATCCTAACATAATTGACCAAAAACAATGTGACATGCTAAACAAGCCTCAAAACAGGACACACAAAGCAAATCACATTTTATATATATATATATATATATATATATATATATATATATATATAATTTAAATATAGAAAGAGTGATAAAAATATGGTACATGTATGGAGGTAAAATATCTTGTGTGTGTCATATTTTTACATCCATTTTAAATTTTGTTGCTTGACAGCTTATGGTTGTATCAAATTTATTGTTGACTTGCATAAAAGCTAATGAAGTGGAAAATACAAACTGATGTTTTTTGTCTAAAAAGAAATCCAAGGCTCACCAGATTCACCAAATTTCTGGTCATCTCCTCCAATTCCAGATGGTTAAGCCACTGCCAGCTCAGTTGCCTATGATCTGTAATAGCAATGTCCAGTTTGTTGTACAATCCAAAATTCAGTAGGCCTTGTGACTTTTGTTTCACTTGACGGTTTAATCTGACAAAGTTAAATTTTTTTTTAGTATTTGTGTGCCACAATGGTCATAAGACACCAAATTGCATAGCAAGCATGAAAATCTTGTTTTTTTCTGTTAAATATTACATACAAATGTATTTAACATTTTGATGAGTCATAGATGCTAGTAGGGATGAGCAAATCAACTTCGGATCCAAAGTCGATTCCCATAGAACTGTTCCAATACTGTACGGAGCGGGAGCTCCGTACAGTATTAAAACGTCTTGGCTCTGATGAGCCAAAGTTATTGCTTTGTGAAGTCTCGCGAGACTTCAGGAAATAGTTTTTTACAGTAGAAATGAATTTACGAAGTTATTAGGTGAAGTATCGCTAGACTTTGCGAAGTAATAACTTAGGCTCATCGGAGCCAATACATTCTAATACTGTACGGAGCTCCTGCTCCGTACAGTATTGGAACAAAGTTCTATCCGAAACGACTTCGGATGTTTCATCCCAAGTCGATTCGCTCATCCATAGATGCTAGAAAGCAACAAATGAGTGCAGTACATCCTGAATCTAGATAATGATCTTCACAGACTGATTTAGACTCTGTTTACAGAGGCTCTAAAATGGGTCAGTTGCATCCCCTCAACAGAGGAATGAGACTATACATTACCTTCTCAACTCTTTGTTTCTCTGTGGACGCCAACAGGGTGTTGCAGCTGTACCTTCCCTCCTTGCGCTGTCATCATTAGGCTTATGGGCTGATTTTTACCACCTGATATGAGTATGGCCCCCCTTTTGCCTCATATTGGAGGGAGGCAATATCCTTTATTGGATCAGTTTTTGGTGTTACATTATTGACAGACCTTAAACAAGTGCCTAGAACATGATGAGTAGTGTTGAGTGAATCGAACATGACAAACTGGAATTTGATCCGATTTTCAGGAAAAATTTGATTAATCACAAAGCTGAATTTCCTCACACTTTGTGGTAACAAATCAGATTTTTTCTAAAATGGCTGCTGCATATGTTACAAAGTGAAAGCAAGAAGCCCAGGAATGAGGAGTTGCCCATTAGGCCGTGCAGCCAGCCAATCAGCAGAAAACTGCCTCAAAAGTAAGTCCGACAGGCAGGTGCCAGGGCCTTCTAAGGGAACTGGAGGTGGCAAAAATGTTTCTGGAGCTGGCAGAAGTAGCAGCAGAAAAAGGTGGGATGGTAGCAGCAGTCGCAGCGACAGGCCAGAGCTGCTTGTGTCATCCAGCAGTTGTATTTTGGCCCAAAACCCAGCACCTGTCCAGAAACAACTAGTGGTGCACAAGTTCATAGAGGCAGCAGCAGCAGGCAGTCAGCAAGCTGTGCGTGTGAATTCTTCATTAAGTCGCCGGAGGATGTCAGTGTGGCTGTGTGTAGAATCTGTGGGTAGAAGGTAAAGTGTGGCCAGGGTGCCAATGTTGGCACCACAGCCCAGCGTCAACACATGCAGCGTCACCATAAAGTGGCATGGGAAAACTGTGCCGGTAATGTTGTTGTACAGCCTGAGGTATCTCCTAGCAGGCCGCAACTGTTCTTCAGCAGTTAAGGCTCCACCACCTCAGCAGAATGGAGCTGTGTTTTCTTCCCATCATCTACTGGTCCTGATGCTCCTCCTCCTAGTCACTCATTTTGCCAGCAATTGATCGGGGAGTCGATAGCAAAAAGACAACAGTATGTGTGCACTCATCCAATGGGCAGAAGCTGAATGTGCTCCTCGCCAAGTTGCTGGTACTACAGTCCTTTCTTTTCCCTATGGCTTGTGCTGAGCCAAGGTGGAGAGTCCCAAGCCATCATTACTTCTCCAAAACGGCTGTACCAGCCCTGCACATGTATGTTGAGCATAAGGAGGGCCAGTCTTTGAGCCTGTTGGTCACTGCTAAAGTTCATGACAGCACCGACATGAGGAGCTTTAACTATGGTCAAGGACAATATATGTCCTTTACAGCCCACTAGGTAAATGTGGTTCCTGCCCAGCCACACCACAAACTTGGCCAGGTGACAGCAATGCCGTCTCTGCATTCTCAAACTGTGAGTCCTGCGCCAATGTCCTCCTCTGCTTTCCTATTCTCAACCTTGTCCTCCGCCTCCACTGCAGGCACAATTCGGAGTGCTCCTCCAGCATACCACCTATGCAGAGCATGGCAGTGTCACACTGTTCTGCACCTGGTTTGCTGGGTGAATTGAGTCACACCGGGGGAACTGCTCCATGTCCTTCAAGAGGAAATCGAATCCTGGCTATGTCCTCTACAACCTGAAGATCAGAACCATAGTCACTGATAATGGGGAGAACAATTTTGTCAGCTCTGTGTCAAGGAGGGCTGACCCATGTGCCCTGCATGGTGCACGTTTTTAATCTGGTTGTAAAACGGTTCCTAAAGTCTTCCACTCAACTGCAAGACATCTTAAAAATGACCAGGAAACTGTGCATGCCATTCTTACTCTGCAAAACACACACCCCCCTTGAGATGAAAAGGCAGTAAAGCGTTCCCCAACATCGCCTCATATTCAACGTTTTCATCCGTTGTAATTCCACCCTCCACATGTTGGACCGACTATATGAGCAGAGGAAAACCGTGCACAAATTTTTGATGATGCAGGCAGACAGGAATGCTCCCTTGTGTAACTACGATGTTAGCAAGTGGCAGCTCATGCATGACACCTGCTCTTTGCTCAGGCCCTTTGAGGAGGCCACTTTATTTGTAAGTTGCCAGGACTATGGGATGAATGACATCATTCCACTCCTTCACATCCTGGAGCAGATGCTGATAAATGTGGCTGGCCAAGAGCTGTGGCGTCTACATCTCACGGCCCTGTGGGGGTTGAACTGGCGGAGGAGAATATTCATGCACAAGCAATCTATGCAGAAATGGCTGGTTTATCTGTACAAATGACAGGGGAGGAGCTGGAGGGCAATGAGGAAGGCCAGGCAAATGACCCCGACACACCGTGGCAGGATGCAGTGGAGATATAGGTAGGGAGTCCCTTTGAGTCCCTTACACAAATGGCCAGATGCATGCTGAGTTACTAGTGACAGCTGTATTATCACCATTATGCAGAGGGATGACTATTGGCTTCACCATGTTAGACCCTCGCTACCACTCCAAAATGGGGGCCTTTTTTCCACCTCGCCTTTCCATCCAAAATGTGTAGAGACTAACCTTTGTAAAGATGAATCAGGAGTGGATGGCTGCCTCTGCTGCCATCTTCTCCTACTGTCACTGTATTTTGCTGTTACTGCCACTGTTGTTGCCCCCAACCTCCCCACTCTGTTGTTTCCTCATGCAGTTGCCACCCTCCCCACTCTGTGACGGGGCACTATATTGACTCCTCTCACTATTGCCACCCTCCCCACTCTGTGATGGGGCCACTATATTGACTTCTTTCGCTGTTGCCACCCTCACCACTCTGTGACAGGGTGGAGTTTACAGAACCAGAGTTTAAGACAAGGAGGAAAAAGTAAGGTTGGAGGGATTTTCCTTGTGTGTTGGTAACTTGATCTGAGCTGGTCCTTTAACTACAGCAAAACCACATCTTATCACATATTTACTGTTTTTCTGTACTGTACTGTATATCCCCATCTAGCAGGTGCTCCATGGACAATGCTGCTAAGTGTGTGTCCTGTGCAATGTATGCATGCTTTGAAGAGCCATTCGAGGGTGAATACATTTGCACTAGATGCAATCACGTTGCATATTTGGAAGCCCAGATCTTGAATCTAAATAAGCAGCTTGGCATACTTAGGGGCATTGAACACCTGGAGAGAGGCTTAGACCTCACAGTGCAGGCACTGGCTGGGGTCAGTGAAGAGGAGGAGGATGGAGATGGGCAAGAGCAGGACTATCAGGTCAGCAGCTGGGTAAATGTAGTAAGAAGGGGTAGAGGGAAAAGTGCCAGGGAGGCTAGTCCTGAGCTGGAACGCCCTAGTAAATATGCCTGTTTGGCTGATATTAGGGATGAAAGCCCAGGACCAGCGACACTGCAGCAGGCCGTTTCTCCTAGAAACCAGGAGGATGACCGCTGCAGGAAGGATGGGAAAAGGAGAGCAGCAAAGGACAGACAGATACTGGTGGTAAGGGACTCTATTATTAGGAGGACAGACAGGGTCATCTGTCAACGAGACCGTGAATGCCGAACAGTGTGTTGTCTCCCGGGTGCTCGGGTTTGGCATATTGCGGACCGGATTGACAGATTGCTGGGTGGGGCTGGGGAAGACCCGGCGGTCATGGTACACGTTGGCACCAATGACAAAGTCAGGGGGAGATGGAAGGTCCTTAAAAAGGATTTTAGGGAACTAGGTGAGAAGCTCAAGTCCAGGACCTCCAAGGTAGTGTTTTCAGAAATACTACCAGTGCCACGAGCGTCACTAGAAAGACTACGGGAGCTTAGGGAGTTAAATAAGTGGCTCAGAGGCTGATGCAGGAAGGAAGGGTTTGGGTTCATGGAGAACTGGGCCGACTTCTCTGTCGGCTACAGACTCTACAGTAGGGACGGGCTGCACCTTAATGGGGAGGGTGCAACTGCCCTGGGGGAAAAAATGGTTAGACGGCTGGAGGAGCTTTTAAACTAGGATCTGGGGGGAGGGTGGGCGCCCATACTAATAAGGGGGTAGATAGTGTAGATAGAGAGTGGGTCATAGGAAGGAAAAGTGGGGGGTTAGTGGGGGCTGGGGTTAGTAAGGAATGTAGGGAGAAGACTGTGCAAAACAACAATCAAAGTAACCCAAGAACCCCGGATATTCATTTCATAAGTAATAGTAAATTGACAAACGGGGTAAAAAATATACATAGACCTCTTAATTGTTTGTACACTAATGCCAGAAGCCTAACTAATAAAATTGGTGAACTGGAATTAGTGATGTGTGAGGAGGACTATGACATAGTGGGAATAACTGAGACATGGCTGGATGATAGCTATGACTGGGCAGTTAACGTACAGGGTTACAATCTTTTTAGAAAGGATCTTCAAAACTGGCGAGGGCAAGGGGTCTGCCTTTATGTAAAGTCCTGTCTAAAGCCCACAATCCGGGAAAATATAAGTGAGGGACATGAAGATGTGGAGTCACTGTGGGTAGAAAAAAATGGAGCCAAAAACAATAATAAAATACTAATAGGAGTTTATTATAAACCACCTAATATATCAGAGTCCACAGAAAATCTACTTCTAAATGAAATAGACGAGGCAGCAAATCATAATGAGGTTGTTATTATGGGGGACTTCAACTACCCAGATATAGACTGGGAAACTGAAACCTGTATATCTCATAAAGGAAACAGGTTCTTGGCAATGACCAAATAACCAAAGTTCAGGACCCGACTACAGGGACGGCCATACTGGGCTTAGTATTAACCAATAGACTTGACAGAACTACAGATGTGCAGGTTGGGGGACACCTGGGTAACAGTGACCATAAAATAATAACCTTTAAATTGTCAATTAAAAAAAGCATTTCTTCAGGGAGGAACAAAAATACCAAACTTCAAAAATGCAAAATTTAGCCAACTAAGAGAGGCCATAGGTCTAACTAACTGGGACAAAATCCTTGAAAATAAAAATACAGCCACAAAATGGAATATTTTTAAAAGCATCCTAATATCTAATTGTGAGAGGTACATACCGTATAGGAATAAAATGATAAGAAACAAGAAAAAACCAATGTGGATAAATAGAACTGTAAAGAAAGCAATAAATTACAAAAAGAAAGCATTTAAATCACTAAAACAGGAGGGGAGCGAGGAAGCATTGAAAAACTATAAGGAAAAAAATAGAATTTGTAAAAGACAAATAAAAGCAGCTAAACTAGAGACTGAAAGACTAATTGCTAAAGAGAGTAAAACTAACCCTAAAATATTCTTCAATTATATAAATACTAAAAAGTATAAATCTGAAGGTGTCGGCCCCTTACAGAGTAATGAGGGGGGAGTAGCAGAGAGCGATGAGGAGAAAGCAAAACTCTTAAATATTTTTTCTCCACTGTATTCACTGAGGAAAATAAACTGTCAGATGAAATGCAGAATATAAAAGTGAATTCCCCTTTAAAAGTGTCCTGTCTGACCCAGGAAGAAGTACTGGGGCGTCTTAAAAGGATTAAAATAGACAAATCGCCAGGACCGGATGGCATACACCCACGTATCCTAAGAGAATTAAGTAATGTCATTGCCAGACCCTTATACTTGATATTTAAGGACTCTATACTGACAGGAAGTGTTCCACAGGATTGGCGCATAGCAAATGTGGTGCCAATATTCAAAAAGGGTCCAAAAACAGAGCCCGGGAACTATAGGCCGGTAAGTTTAACATCTGTAGTGGGTAAACTGTTTGAGGGTTTTCTAAGAGATGCTATCTTGGAGTACCTCAATGAAAATAAGCAAATAACTCCATATCAGCATCGCTTCATGAGGGATCGGTCATGTCAAACCAATTTAATCAGTTTCTATCAGGAGGTAAGTTCTAGACTTGACCGCGGGGAATCAATGGATGTCGTATATCTGGACTTCTCCAAAGCATTTGACACTGTACCACATAAAAGGTTAGTATATAAAATGAGAATGCTTGGCCTGGGAGAAAATGTCTGTATGTGGGTAAGTAAATGGCTCAGTGATAGAAAACAGAGGGTGGTTATTAATGGCACATACTCAGATTGGGTCACTGTCACTAGTGGGGTACCACAGGGGTCAGTATTGGGCTCTATTCTCTTCAATATATTTATTAATGATATTGTAGAAGGTTTGCACAGTAAAATATAATTTTTTGCAGATGACACTAAACTGTGTAAAGTAATTAACACAGAAGAGGATAGTACACTGCTACAGATGGATCTGGATAGACTGGAGGCTTGGGCAGAGAAGTGGCAGATGAGGTTTAACACTGACAAATGTAAGGTTATGCATATGGGAAGGAATAATGCAAGTCACCAGTACATACTAAATGGTAAAATATTGGGTAACTGTGACATGGAAAAGGACCTAGGAATTTTAGTGAACAGCAAACTAAGCTGTAGAAACCAGTGTCAGACAGCTGCTGCCAAGGCCAATAAGATAATGGGTTGGATCAAGAGGGGCATAGATGCCCATGATGAGAACATAGTCCTGCCACTTTACAAATCACTAGTCAGACCACACATGGAGTACTGTGTACAGTTCTGGGCTCCTGTGAACAAGGCAGACATAGAGCTGGAGAGGGTTCAGAGGAGGGCAACTATAGGAATAACTGGAATGGGTGGACTACAGTACCCAGAAAGATTATCAAAATTAGGGTTATTCACTTTAGAAAAAAGACGACTGAGGGGAGATCTAATAACAATGTATAAATATATCAGGGGTCAGTACAGAGATCTCTCCCATGATCTCTTTATCCCAAGGACAGTGACCATGACAAGGGGACATCCTCTGCGCCTGGAGGAAAGAAGGTTTGTTCACAAAAATAGAAGAGGATTCTTTACGGTAAGAGCAGTGAGACTATGGAACTCTCTGCCTGATGAGGTGGTGATGGTAAGTTCACTAAAAGAGTTCAAGAGGGGCCTGGATGTATTTCTGGAGGGTAATAATATTACAGGTTATAGTTACTAGATATGGGTTGTTGTTGATCCAGGGAGTAATTCTGATTGCCTGATTGGAGTCGGGAAGGAATTTTTTCCCCTAAAGTGAGGAAAATTGGCTTCTACCTCACAGGGTTTTTTTGCCTTCCTCTGGATCAACTTGTAGGAGAACAGGTCGAACTGGATGGACAGATGTCTTTTTTTCGGCCTTATAAACTATGTTACTATGTTACTATGTTACTAGTGACCCTGCTTGGCCTTGTTGACATCACCGTCAGAAGAATGGAAAAATTAAAAACACAATGGATCCTGTCTTTGGAGCATCCATAAGGCCTCTATCACACAGTCAGTATTTTGCACCAGGATTTGCTCATGATTTGTGCTGTTTTCTAAGCAATTTGTCTGAAAACCTGACATTCATTTGGCAGATTCATTTTTTTGTGAAATTCATAACAAATCCATAACAAAGAGTGTTTAGAATCTATTCACTCATATCTACATCAAACATTTTGTAAACAAGACTTTTGTCACAAGATAACCAAGATAACACTGTGCCATGAGTTATAAGAGTCAAGTTTAGTTCGGCTACATCTATATGTTTTTCAAGTGGACACCTATAGCCAAAAGTGCCAGTTTATAGCCATAGTGAAGGAAATTCAGGAGAGAGAGGACTACCCTATTGTGCTATTGTCTGCCATCTTGCCTGCCACCATACCTCATAAACTGTGGATAGAGACATTGTACCTTGTACAGATGACAACTGGTTGTACTATAGCTCCTCCTTTGCACTCAGTAAACAAAAACATTTGTTGTTCTTCCACATCTGCCTGATCCTTTTACACCACCTTTTCACTGCCCAGAATCCCAGGGAGGAACAGCTTGACAAAGTAGACCAAGAAACAACTACCGGTACTCATCAGGCTGACTACCTCTCCTATTCTCTGCATCATCTCCTCAGGTGCTTGCTGCATTTGGCGTCACATACAGAATGGATCTCTGTGTTTTGCTAACAAATTGCCAAGATCATGTGTGAAACTGCTAAAGTGACTGCTTTGCTGTGGAACAAGAACTTATTTGCTATGAGTGCTAGTTGCCCTGCGCCAGTATAACAGTAGCTAATCCGCCATCTTTGATTGCTGTGTCTCATATATTGAGGACCCGCCGCCCAGTCCAAATGCTGGAAGAGATCATCTGCCTACTAAGGTGTGGCCTAGCATCTGAGAGGAGCAATAGTGATGGACTTACCGCGACCTTTTGGAAGAGACAGCAGGCCTGTGAATATGGTGGACAGAAGAGCGATTCCCCACTGGCCTTCCATGATGTGGGTCTATGAGAAAAAATTGGTGAAGCTCCTGGAGGAGTTAAGGGTGGCCAGAGAGCATGTTCTGCAACCTTCACTACCATCGCCACCTGCAGCAGTTGCTGTGGCGGTCGCAGATGGAGCTTCTGCTTTGTCGCCCAGCCAGGAGGAGCCCTTAGAACCTGCTGCCAATATGGTTGTTGTCAGCACTACTATCAACATCAGCACAGGGTCCACAGACACTTATGCGCTAACCTAGAAGCTACCGCTGGAGGCAGAGCTACTCTATTCACCTGCTCCAGTTGCTCCTTCTGAGCCTAGGGAGCACTTGTGTTCCACAATTGCTGCCTCTGCACTTCCATCTGTGACCACAGGAGGTCACCAATGCTCCATGTAAGAGGCAGAACTACAGCTGCAAGGGAATCATCAGAGGTCCCCCTTTCCTTAGAATAAAAAAATAAATACATAAATAATAAAAAAATATATAAACATCATCGGCATCCCCGCATCCGAAAACGCCTGTACTAGAAAAATATTTTTCGAATACTGTGAATGGTGTAATGGGAAAAAAAGTATCAAAATGGCCTATTCACCATTTTTTATGTAGTAGATATAATTATAGTAACATAGTAACATAGTAACATAGTAACATAGTAACATAGTTTGTAAGGCCGAAAAAAGACATCTGTCCATCCAGTTCAGCCTGTTTTCCTACAAGTTGATCCAGGGGAAGGCAAAAAACCCTGTGAGGTAGAAGCCAATTTTCCTCACTTTAGGGGGGAAAATTCCTTCCCGACTCCAGTCAGGCAATCGGAATAACTCCCTGGATCAACGACCCCTCTCTAGTAACTATAACCTGTAATATTATTACCCTCCAGAAATACATCCAGGCCCTTCTTGAACTCTCTTAGTGAACTTACCATCACCACCTCCTCAGGCAGAGAGTTCCATAGTCTCACTGCTCTTACCGTAAAGAATCCTCTTCTATGTTTATGTACAAACCTTCTTTCCTCCAGACGCAGAGGATGTCCCCTCGTCATGGTCACTGTCCTCGGGATAAATAGATGATGGGAGAGATCTCTGTACTGACCTCTGATATATTTATACATAGTTATTAGATCTCCCCTCAGTCGTCTTTTTTCTAAAGTGAATAACCCTAATTTTGATAATCTTTCTGGGTACTGTACAATTATAGAGCAGATATAATTGTAAAAAAGTTATGGGGGTCAGAATATGGTGATGTAAGTTTTTATTTAAAGTTTTAATTTATTTTTACACTATTTACACATAAAAAACCTATATATATGTGGCATTGTAATCGCATTTAATGAAGGGCATGGGTCAGTTTTGCCTCAAAGGGAATGCCGCAGGAACAAAACCCGTAAAACGGTGGAGGAATGGGGTTTTTTTCCAATTCCACCCCATTTGGAATTTTTTTCCTGATTCCCACTACATTGTATACCATATTAAATGGTGGCTTTAGAAGTACTACTTGTCCCACAAAAAATAAACATACAGCTATGTGAACAGAAAAATAAAAAAGTTAGGAAGATAGGGAAGAAAAATGAAAAAACCTCCAGTATCCTAAGGGATAAAATGCTTTGCTTTTATTGTGTGAAATTATCTAAAAAAAAACACAAATAGACTATATAAAATTGTTATCTTTGTAATAATACTGACTGGTGATGAGCGAATTATTCAAGTTTGATTCAGCTTCTTCACCAAATTTTACAAAACAAAGTCAGTGGCTGGAATGACAGGGAGCAGCCCTCAGATGCTGTGTTCATACATGATTGCAGCATCTGACTTTGGCCAGCTCCTAGCAAGCAAATGGATAAGGTAAGTATGATTTTTTTTGTCTTTATTTTTAACACTATTTCGGGTTAGGTTTCACTACCACCACTTTGTGGACTTCAATTCGCTCACCACTAATACTGACCAGTACAATAAAACTAACATGTTGTCTTTCCCACACTGTGCACGATGTACCCAAAAAGTAATGGCAGAATAAAAAGCAATCAAAAAGTGATATGTACCCCAAATTTGAACTAATGGCAACTTTTTCCACAAAAAATTAGCCCTGTTTGCTAACTGTATATTATACCTCAACATGTATTATTATATCATTTGTTGCAACCTGTACCTCAAAAGTTTTTCTATTCAGGTGACATTTTTGCTAATATTTAAATGTCACACCTTTTTGTACAGTCCTCAGTAGGCAGGAGGTATGGTGATCCTCACCTCACTATGACACAATGCCCCCACCCAAATCTTGCTTGGAGCATTATAGGATAGCATAAGGGTCTTCCTCTTCTGCCAGGGGGTGACTTGGGAAACCCCTGCCCAGCTCAGTACACACTAACCCCAGGAAGGAGTTTACTGATCAACAGATTTATTTGGGAAAGGGTGAGCAATGGTGAAGAACATAAATATAATGCAATAAAAGTCACAAAGCACAGATTGCAATTCTGTCTAAGGAAAACCCCTGGTGAAGAGGGTGGGCTATCTGCAATGATGGTCACTATTAACCGGTTCGCTACCTGTGCCATACAAGTACGGTGCTGGAGCGATGTTTAAACACGTGTGCAGCAGGAGTCATAGCCAGTGGGTCTCTGCTGTTTCAAACAGCAGAGGTCCCTGGCTAATGACCACGGCTGGCACTAATGCTGATTACGTTCATTACAGCCTTTAGATGCCGTCATCATGTGTCATCACGGTATCTAAAGGGTGAAGTGCATGCTTCCGCGTTAATACCGGCATCCCCGTGTGGCAATTGGGGATGCTGGTAATGAACTCTAATAGGTTGGGTCTCTCTAAAGAGACCCAGCGTATTAGAGTTAAGTTCCTATGTTGGCCAGCAGGTGGCAGGCCAACATAGGAAATCATGGGTGTATAGAGATAATCTATATAAAAAAGTACTGAACATTGTAGCTTCCTAAACTGGCTACAAAAACAAATTATATCAAAAATGTACAAAATATAAAAATTTAAATCATCCCCCCCTTCATTAGAATAAAAAAAATACATAAATAATAAAAAAAATATAAACATCATGGGCATCACCGCGTCCAAAAACTAATGTACTATAAAAATATTTTTCTAATACGGTGAATGGCGTAATGGAAAATAAGTATCAAAATGGCCTATATATTTTTTCATTGCTTCTCTTACCCAAAAAAATAAATAAAATTTGATCAAAAAGTCACACACACTCCAAAATGGTATCAATAAAAACTACAGTGTCCTTCAAAAAATGAGTCCCCCACAAAGCTTTTTTAATTTATTTTAAAGTATTTAGACATATAATACCTATACATATGTGGTGCCGTTGTAATCATACTGATTCAGAGAATGAAGGGCACAATTCAGTTTTGCCACAAGGGGCCATAGGCCATAGGGACAAAACCTGTAAAACTACAACATGTGCTCTCACCCGACTGTCATATTCGGGAGTTGTACACCTATAGGAGTCTTCACAGGGGAAGCTATGTGTATCTGTTGTCACCTAAAATAAAGTTGAAGAGTGTGTCAACCAATCCAGTACAGTTGGATTGTTGGTCAAAACACGAGAGCTAGATGACAGTGGCAGCTCTGGCCTGTTGCTGTGGCTGCTACAACCTTCTTTCTTTTGCTGCTACATGTGCCGGCTACAGCAACATTTTTGCCACTGCCCGGTCCTTTGGAGGGCCCAGGCAACTGTCTATTGGCCAGAGTGTACAGTTACTGTATCAGTAATGTAACAAGAATGTGGCAGCAGTTGAACAAGATGCATGTGGCCATATAGTAGACCACCCTTTAATGCTGACTCTGACGAACAGTAAGTCTATGTATAAAATAACAGATTAAATAAGAATGTGGCAGCAGTTCAACAAGATTCACACAGTGATTACAGTCAACCTGCAGTGTCCCTGCTGTCTCCATATGATCTCTCTGCACTGTCCCTGCACTCTCCCTCTCCAATATTCTTTTTTAAACTGTTTTCTGCAACACTGTCCCTAGCACATAAGCACTTGTAATGTCTCTCCCTATACTCAGCTCACAGTGAAATGGTGGAGACCGCGCTGGATGAAGCTTTTATAAGGTTGTGGACATTAGAGGGGATGGCTATCTGCGGACTGGCTGGCTGCACGGTATTATGGGTGATCTTGCATCCATGGGCTTTTTACTTTCACTTTGTAACACATTTAGCCACCATTTTTGAAAAAAAATGATTCGTTGCCACAAAACGTAAGGAAATTCGAATTTGTGGCGAATCAAATTTTTCCTAAACTTTGGATCAAATTCCACTTCGAATGCTTCGATTCGCTCAACACGAAATCCCACAAAGTTTTATATCAAAAATTAATGTACTTGCTTAAGTTTTTGGGTTTTTTTCTTACCACATTAACTTCTCCAACTCTTTTATTGTTTTTTTTTCCTGAAAATGTTTAATTTATAACTTTTATAACTTTCTAATTTGTTCTTCCCAGGGTCCTCAATGCTGTTCAGACCTGGCCATATCTTATCACTATATTGATGCTGAGCTCATGCACACCTTAGAGTATTTTACCTACCATCTGAGAGCATATGGATATCAGTATCGTTTCCAACCCCCATTGCCAGAAATATTCTTTAGACGACAAAATTCCAGTGCAAATGTTTCTGAAACAGCAGAACCACTGGCAACACCTACAAAACAATAAGTATAAAGACTAGTTATGACAATATGTGGAGCACTTCCAGTTTTCCTCTTTGAATGCCTACTACTGCCATTATCCCTGTGAACAGACTTGAAATTATTTTTATCATAGACATTGCTGTGGTAAAGTATTTCCTCTATTCAGTTCCTGTTCCTGGATGGTTTATGATTTTTCAACTAAATGTAATACAGTGATCCCTCAGGATACAATATTTTCAACATACAATGGTCTTTCCTGACCCATCATAAGTTGAAACCAGACTCAACATACAATGTCTCAGATCCAACCAAACAAGACCACTTCTCTGGTAAAATACCTGTATTAGTTTGTAGTTAGCAGCTATTCCTGACTGACTGGGTCCATTCACACGTCCGTGTGTGTTTTGCGGTCCGCAAATTGCGGATCCGCAAAACACGGACACCGGCCATGTGCGTTCCGCATTTTGCGGACCGCACATTACCGGCTCTATGATAGAAATGCCTTTTCTTGTCTGTGGATTCGTACAAGAATAGGACATGTTCTATTTTTTTGCGGGGCCGCGGAATGGAAGTGCGGATGGCACACTGTGTGCCGTCCGCATCTTTTCCGGCCCCATTGAAAATGAATGGGTCCGCACCCGTTCCGCAATTTTGCGGAACGCAGGCGGAAACATTCTACAGACGTGTGAATGGACCCTTATATGTAAGGACTTGTTTTATCTGTATTAGTTATCTGCTTATTTTTCTTAAATCTTCATTTTCTCTTATCTTGTATGACATTTTTGGTCTTTGGAACCAATTACTCAAGTAACAATGGTTTCAACATACAATGGCTTTACTGGAACCAATTAATAGTGTAACTTGAGGGATCACTGTACTTAGTTCCAGTCAGGAAAAAATGTTTGGTATACTTTCTCCGATTCATTTTGCACAAATGATTTTTAAATATATAATATTAAGGGGCCATTTACTCGACCGTGTGAATGGGTCTGCATCTATTCCGCAAATCTGCACTAGTAAGTTTAGATTTAACACTACTGTATATGGCATTAATAAGCTGGTTGTCCCATATTTTATGAGAGATTGTTTTAGGATAAGGGTGGGTTCACACTTACGCTAGGGCATTCCGTTTTCTGTCCAGCATAACCAGACGTATCTGTTGTTCATGCTTGTTCATGACTTCTTTTATGACAAATTAAAACCGAATGCCTCTTAAAGACTTCCGTTTGGAATTCCGTTATATTCCGTTACATATAGAACCTATAACGGAATGCCCTAACGCAAGTGTGAACCCACCCTAAGTTATACAATATTTTCTGTATGTTCTATAGACTTTGGAATAACAAACTAATTTGTACTAATATTAATATGAATTTAATAACTAATACTATTTTATATTAATTTTATGTACTAATGTCTAGAGATGAGCGAGTAGTGAAATATTCGAAATTTCGAAATTCGATTCGAATAGACCGCGAAATTCGACTATTCGACCAGATATCGAATCCCATTAAAGTCTATGGGGAAAAAATGCTCGCCACTTGGAAATCTCAATTCGACCACTTGGAGGTCACCAAGTCCACCCTGGAACCTCAGAAAAGGATGCCAACACTGCTGGAATGCAACTAGGACAGCAGGGGAAGCATGTCTGGGTGCATATAACGCGCCCAAGTCGCACTATTACGCCACTATCACAGCCTCTCAACAATACACTCCAAACACAATATAACCTCTCTGTAAAGTGAGACCATACAAGGAAACCTTCTTTCCTCTACATTGCCATGGACCCCAAGCCAAACTAGACAAAAAAGAAGATGAAATTCTGCACCCCTTAAAATCACGTTGCCTATGACAACCACAGATGGCATAGGCAAGGGGGAAAGCAAATAGACCCCATCCCTAATTGTCATTGTGTGTGTGTGTGTGAGATGTGGTCAGACATGTCTTCTTTAAAATGTAAAAACTACTCAAAAACACATGCAGAAGCCTTAAAATGCCCAAATTGTTGGCGCTTGAGATGTCAGTGACCCGACCTGGCCCAGTGTCATGTCTAGCAGGTAAAGCAGTGGGGATGTTGAGGGATGCATAGAACCGCAAAAGGCAGGAAGAGGCCGTGGGCTGGCCAGAGGCTCATGGAAAATTTTGTGGAGGCCCAAGAGGTGAGACGTCTTAAAAATTGTGTGGAGGCTAAAGAGGTGAGACCTCTTAAACATTTTGTAGAGCCCCAAGAGGTGAGACCTCTTAAAAATTATGTGGAGGCCCAAGAGGTGAGACCTCTTAAAAATTATGTGGAGGCCCAAGAGGTGAGACCGCTTAAACATTTTGTGGAGGCCCAAGAGGTGAGACCTCTTAAACATTTTGTACAGGCCCAAGAGGTGAGACCTCTTAAAAATTATGTGGAGGCCCAAGAGGTGAGACCTCTTAAAAATGATGTGGAGGCCCAAGAGGTGAGACCTCTTAAAAATTATGTGGAGGCCCAAGAGGTGACACCTCTTAAACATTTTGTGTAGGCCCAAGAGGTGAGACCTCTTAAAAATTATGTGGAGGCCCAAGAGGTGAGACGTATTAAAAATTATGTGGAGGCCCAAGAGGAGAGACGTGTTAAAATTATGTGGAGGCCCAAGAGGTGAGACCTGTTAAAAATTATGTGGAGGCCCAAGAGGTGAGACCTGTTAAACCTTTTGTGGAGGCCCAAGAGGTGAGACCTGTTAAAAATTATGTGGAGGCCCAAGAGGTGAGCCATAAATATATACATTTTTCTTATTTACGGAGCAATTCTACGGCGGTTAAGGAGGAGGAGGAGGAGGAGGTGGAGGAGGAAATGGCACTTCATACAGATGGCACTTCACTTTTGGCTGCTTTCCACTGTTAACCTCTTAAACCTTTTGTGGAGGCCCAAGAGGTGAGACCTGTTAAACATTTTGTGGAGGCCCAAGAGGTGAGACCTGTTAAACATTTTGTGGAGGCCCAAGAGGTGAGACCTGTTAAACATTTTGTGGAGGCCCAAGAGGTGAGACCTGTTAAACATTTTGTGGAGGCCCAAGAGGTGAGACCTGTTAAACATTTTGTGGAGGCCCAAGAGGTGAGACCCGTTAAAAATTATGTGGAGGCCCAATAGGTGAGACCTCTTAAACATTTTGTGCAGGCCCAAGAGGTGAGACGTGTTAAAAATTATGTGGAGGCCCAATAGGTGAGACCTCTTAAACATTTTGTGCAGGCCCAAGAGGTGAGACGTGTTAAAAATTATGTGGAGGCCCAAGAGGTGAGACCTGTTAAACATTTTGTGGAGGCCCAAGAGGTGAGACCTGTTAAACATTTTGTGGAGGCCCAAGAGGTGAGACCTGTTAAACATTTTGTGGAGGCCCAAGAGGTGAGACCTGTTAAAAATTATGTGGAGGCCCAATAGGTGAGACCTCTTAAACATTTTGTGCAGGCCCAAGAGGTGAGACGTGTTAAAAATTATGTGGAGGCCCAAGAGGTGAGACCTGTTAAACATTTTGTGGAGGCCCAAGAGGTGAGACCTGTTAAACATTTTGTGGAGGCCCAAGAGGTGAGACCTGTTAAACATTTTGTGGAGGCCCAAGAGGTGAGACCTGTTAAAAATTATGTGGAGGCCCAAGAGGTGAGACCTCTTAAACATTTTGTGCAGGCCCAAGAGGTGAGACGTGTTAAAAATTATGTGGAGGCCCAAGAGGTGAGACCTGTTAAACATTTTGTGGAGGCCCAAGAGGTGAGACCTGTTAAACATTTTGTGGAGGCCCAAGAGGTGAGACCTGTTAAACATTTTGTGGAGGCCCAAGAGGTGAGACCTGTTAAAAATTATGTGGAGGCCCAAGAGGTGAGACCTCTTAAACATTTTGTGGAGGCCCAAGAGGTGAGACCTGTTAAACATTTTGTGGAGGCCCAAGAGGTGAGACCTGTTAAACATTTTGTGGAGGCCCAAGAGGTGAGACCTGTTAAACATTTTGTGGAGGCCCAAGAGGTGAGACCTGTTAAAAATTATGTGGAGGCCCAAGAGGTGAGACCTCTTAAACATTTTGTGGAGGCCCAAGAGGTGAGACCTGTTAAACATTTTGTGGAGGCCCAAGAGGTGAGACCTGTTAAACATTTTGTGGAGGCCCAAGAGGTGAGACCTGTTAAACATTTTGTGGAGGCCCAAGAGGTGAGACCTGTTAAACATTTTGTGGAGGCCCAAGAGGTGAGACCTGTTAAACATTTTGTGGGGGCCCAAGAGGTTGAAACCTCTTAAACATTTTGTGCAGGCCCAAGAGGTGAGACCGGTTAAAAATTATGAGGAGGCCCAAGAGGTGAGCCATAAACATATAAATTTTTCTTATTTACGGAGCAATTCTACGGCGGTTAAGGAGGAGGAGGAGGTGGAGGAGGAAATGGCACTTCATACAGATGGCACTTCACTTTTGGCTGCTTTCCACGGTTGGAGAAGCAAAGTCCGGGTCAATCCACTTGCTGTTCATTTTGATTAGCGTCAGCCTGTCGGCACTGTCGGTTGACAGGCGGCTGCGCTTATCGGTTATAATGCCCCCGGCTGCGCTGAACACCCTTTCTGATAGCACGCTGGCGGCAGGGCAGGCAAGCACCTCCAAGGCGTACAGGGACAGTTCCAGCCACGTGTCCAACTTGGAGACCCAGTAAGTGTAGGACGCCGAGGGATCGGGGAGGACAGGGTTACGGTCTGCCAGGTACTCCCGCAACATCCGCCGATACTTGTCCCTCCTGCTGATAGCGGGCCCCGCAGTGATGGAAGTTGCACGAGGGGGTGCCATGAACGTGTCCCACACCTTGGAGAGTGTTCCCCTGGTGGCTGTGGGCCTGATGGATGTTGTGGGACTCTGGGAGACCCTCTCCTCTCTGCCGCCAGCGATGGTGGGTGGGAAAATCTCCATCATGTTCTGCACGAGTTCCCTCTGGTATTCCAGCAATCGATTCGTCCTCTCCTCTACCGGAATAAAAGAGGAGACGTTATCTTTATACCGGGGGTCCAGGAGTGCGAAGACCCAGTACAGTTTGTTCTCCACTATCCGGACAACACGTGTGTCCCGGAAAAGCAGCCCAGCATGAAGTCAGCCATGTGTGCCAGACTCTGAATAGGCATGACCTCACTGCCCCCACCAGAAGGATCACTTGCCATTTCCTCCTCTTCCTCTTCCGCCTCCTCTCCGCCCCATCCGCGCTGAACCAATGGGACGCACACAGCCTGACTGCTACCCTCGCCGCCAGCATCCTCCTCCTCTTCCACAGCCACCTCCACGTCGTCCTCCTCCTCATCCTCCTCCTCCTGCAACTGCCACCGTGAAGCAGACAAAAGTGTGGTCTGACTGTGTAGCTCCGTTGCGTCTCCTCCTACCCCCGTCTCCTCTGCGTGCAATGCGTTCTCCCTTATTGCGATGAGCGATTCTTTAAGGACGCCTAGGAGCGGGATGGTTACGCTCACTATAGCGTCCTCGCTGCTGACCTTCTTGGTGGACTCCTCAAAGATACGCAGTACATCGCATATGTCTGCCATCCATGGCCACTCGTGGTTGGCAAACTGAGGGAGCTGAGTTGGAGGGACGCGTGGATTCATAATCTGGTACTCCATCAATGCTCTCTGCTGCTCACACACCCTGGCCAACATGGAATAGGTGGAATTCCAGCGAGTGGGCAGGTCGCACAACAGCCGATGTTCAGGCAAATGGAGGCGTTGCTGGAGTTTTTTTAAGCTAGCAGCAGCTACAGTTGACTTCCGAAAGTGAGCGCACAAGCGCCGCACTTTCACCAGTAGCTCTGCCAGGTTGGGGTAAGTCTTCAGAAATTTTGGACTACCAGATTAAAAACGTGGGCCAGGCATGGTACGTGATTGAGTTCGGCAAGCTCCAGAGCCGCCACCAGGTTACGGCCGTTATCGCACACGACCATGCCTGGTCCTAGCTGCAGCGGCGACAGCCACATCTCCGTCTGCTGCAATATGGCGTCCCTCACCTCTGGGGCGCTGTGCTTCCTGTCGCCCAAGCTGATGACCTTTAGCACCGCCTGCTGACGTCTCCCCGCGCCAGTGCTGCAACGCTTCCAGCTAGCGGCTGAGGGAGATGTTAAGGCACAGGAGGAGGAGGAGGAGGAGGGGGGTTTATCAGAACCCATGCTGGCAATCTTGGGCGGGGGTGGTAGGTAGGCCGTCTCTGTTTGCGACCCCGTCCCCGCTTCCACTACATTCACCCAGTGTGCTGTCAAAGAGATGTAGCGTCCCTGGCCGCAAGCGCTTGTCCACGAGTCGGTGGTCAAGTGGACCTTTGCGCTGACTGCGTACCTCAGGGCCCGCCTGATGTTACGCGACACGTGCTGGTGCAGGGCGGGGACGGCACTCCGGGAAAAGTAGTGGCGGCTGGGGACGGAATAGCGAGGTGCGGCAGCCGCCATCAGGTCGCGGAAGGCCTGCGTCTCCACAAGCCTAAACGGCAACATCTCCAGGGCCAGCAGTTTGGAGATGTGGCAGTTTAAGGCTTGGGCTTGGGGGTGACTCGAGGCGTACTTCCGCCTGCGGTCGAACGCCTGCGAGATGGACAGTTGTTGGGACGAGGAGTGTGAAGGTGCAGGCGAAGAGGCGGGGGAAGGGGAGGCTGAAGGAGAAGGCCCCAAAGTAGCCGAGGCAGAGGCAGATGTGGAGGTGTCCTGGCTGGAGGTCTGGACCGCAGTGGCAGCACACAACACAGGGGAAGAGGCAGTGGCAGCAAGACCGGGTGCAGGTTGTATTGCGTTTGCTCTCTCCCACTCAGCCCAGTGCTTGACTTCCAAGTGACGCCGCATGCCTGAGGTGGTCAGATTGCTCTTCTCAGAGCCCCTACTCAGTTTTGAGTGGCAGAGTGTGCAAACCGCGCTCAGTTTGTCATCCGCACAAACATTAAAAAATCTCCACACCACAGAAGTACGAGGCCTCGATGGGGGAGCTTCGCGCGACTGCCCGCTGCCGGGAACAGCTTCGGCCCTGCTGGCTGTGGCCTCACTTCTCTGTCTGGACTGTCCTCTGCCTGTGGACATCCCTCTGCCTCTGGACATCCCTCTGCCTCTGGACATCCCTCTGCCTCTTGCTGCCTTTTTCGGTGCTGCGCAGACCACCACCTCTCCACTACTTTCCTCGCTGGACATCACCCCTGGCCAAGTGGGGTCGGTCATTTCGTCATCCACCACCTCAACTTCCTCACTCTGCTCCTCCTCCTGCCCACTGGACATTCCAACAGCCTCCCTTGATGGCAACTGCGTCTCATGATCATCATCGCTCATGATAACAGATGCTGGCTCAGGGTCCACATCAGCAGGAGATGGCGAAAACTCAAGTGTTTGGGCATCACTACAAACAAATTCCTCTGCTAGCTCCTGGGATTCTTCCGGCACATCTGAAAAAGGACCCGAAAAGAGCTCCTGGGAGGGGTCAATGGTGGGATGACTCTGTTGGCCAGGTGTGCAGGAAGGAGGGTCAGAGTGAGACTGTGTGGATGACTGGCTGGTGGACAACTGTGTGGAAGCGCTATCGGCTATCCATTGCACCACCTGTTTAACCTGTTCAGGCCTCAACAGCGGTGTAACCCGCCCCCTGCTTAACTGTCCCATAAAGGCAGGGATTCTGGATGAGCGGGATCCTGGCTGACCCTCACCAGCACGCATTGTATCCCCACTGGCTTCAACAAGGCCCCCAACAGCATTTCCGCGCCCCCGTCCACGTCCTATTCCGCTAGCCCCCCTCCGCATTTTTTTTTTTTTGTTACAATATTTTGCCTTCACAGCCGTGAAATTATTTTGCAAGAGAACGCACAGTACAGTTGCCAATTATAAGGCCTATATATATATTTTATAGTTCAAGGTACACAGCCGTGTACTAACTTTTCAGACGGTGGGTATAAACACCAGGTATTTAAATAATTTTGCAAGAGAACGCACAGTACAGTTGCCAATTATAAGGCCTATATATTTTATAGTTCAAGGTACACAGCCGTGTACTAACTTTTCAGACGGTGGGTATAAACACCAGGTATTTAAATAATTTTGCAAGAGAACGCACAGTACAGTTGCCTAGTATAAGGCCTATATATTTTATAGTTCAAGGTACACAGCCGTGTACTAACTTTTCAGACGGTGGGTATAAACACCAGGTATTTAAATAATTTTGCAAGAGAACGCACAGTACAGTTGCCAATTATAAGGCCTATATATTTTATAGTTCAAGGTACACAGCCGTGTACTAACTTTTCAGACGGTGGGTATAAACACCAGGTATTTAAATAATTTTGCAAGAGAACGCACAGTACAGTTGCCTAGTATAAGGCCTATATATTTTATAGTTCAAAGTACACAGCCGTGTACTAACTTTTCAGACGGTGGGTATAAACACCAGGTATTTAAATAATTTTGCAAGAGAACGCACAGTACAGTTGCCTAGTATAAGGCCTATATATTTATAGTTCAAGGTACACAGCCGTGTACTAACTTTTCAGACGGTGGATATTAACACCAGGTATTTAAATAATTTTGCAAGAGAACGCACAGTACAGTTGCCAATTATAAGGCCTATATATTTTATAGTTCAAGGTACACAGCCGTGTACTAACTTTTCAGACGGTGGGTATAAACACCAGGTATTTAAATAATTTTGCAAGAGAACGCACAGTACAGTTGCCAATTATAAGGCCTATATATTTTATAGTTCAAGGTACACAGCCGTGTACTAACTTTTCAGACGGTGGTATAAACACCAGGTATTTAAATAATTTTGCAAGAGAACGCACAGTACAGTTGCCTAGTATAAGGCCTATATATTTTATAGTTCAAGGTACACAGCCGTGTACTAACTTTTCAGACGGTGGGTATAAACACCAGGTATTTAAATAATTTTGCAAGAGAACGCACAGTACAGTTGCCAATTATAAGGCCTATATATTTTATAGTTCAAGGTACACAGCCGTGTACTAACTTTTCAGACGGTGGGTATAAACACCAGGTATTTAAATAATTTTGCAAGAGAACGCACAGTACAGTTGCCTAGTATAAGGCCTATATATTTTATAGTTCAAGGTACACAGCCGTGTACTAACTGTTCAGACGGTGGGTATTTACACCAGGTATTTAAACTAGTTTGCAAGAGAACGCACTGTACAGTTGCCAATTATAAGGCCTATATATATTTTATAGTTCAAGGTACACAGCAGTAGTGCCAAATATAGTTTGGTATGTAGCAGAGCACCTAATACACCACTAATGCCTCTCTCTGTCCCTACTCCAGCAGCTATCCCTGAATACAGCAGCCGTTCTCTGTAAAGTCTATATTGTAGTAAAGCTATCACTGTACTGCACTATAGTAGCCCTGATAAGGGCTTTTAATCACGCTCCTGCCTGTCCAACAGCTAAAACCTTTCTCTCCCTTCTCCAGCCTCTGTCCCTGACTAAGTTCACGCAGCATATGCGTACGAGCAGGAAGAGCTGAGTTTTTAATATTCGAGGTCACATGGTTTTTCCAGCCAATGCATGTAGACGCCGTTTTCGCGCTGCCAGCGTGCTCAGCGTGCCTGTCATACCCCCCCTGCATGGTGATTGGTGGAAAAAGAGCGCCAGGGAAGGTGGGAGGGGAAACGAATTCTAAGTGCGCCATCGCCGTTATACTCGAACGAAATCGAGTACGCCAAATAGCGTAGTATTCGATCGAATACCAGCTCGATCGAACACTACTCGCTCATCTCTATTGATGATCTATCTGCAAGGTGGGTCCACAATATGAGATAGGTGTGCATCCTACATCTGGTACAGGCTGCTTTTCAGGCTGCCAGGGAACTGGAGGTATAGACGGAGGCAGACAGCTCTGTACACTGTGTAGTGGCTGTGTCACTGTACTGCAGCACAACTGCCATTTACTGTAAGTGAATAGAAGATGAACTTTAGTATGCCAGTGCCGGAGAGTATGGAGTCTTTTGCTTCTGTTCCATACACTGTTAGTTTCCACCACGATGGCCCGAAACAACTGTTCGGTGGAGATGGCAGGTGTGGGACCCCACCGATCCTGATAGGTCATCCATATCTGTAGCCTGGAGAACAATTTAAAAATATTGGGGTCATTTATTAAGCTGAAATACGCCTAAATGTTTAGGGACATATAGCAGTGCAACGGTTAGTCTAAAATTCTGGGTGGACTGTTTTAGGCATAGAGAAAGGTTTAAATGTAAGTCTGCTCAGAAGTAGTACTTCTGTGGAGCCACCGCTCAGGGCTTTATTAAGTCTGGCATCTAAAACAACAGTCTTAATAAATGTGCCCCATTGTCTACTATATTACTGTCTAGGTACAACTGGTAAAAGTTGCAGATTTTGTTATATAGTATTAAATAATAAAATTATTTTCAGTAGAGTAAACGTAAGTGCAACCTCGTATAAACCTGGTGCACATATTACAAAAGGAGACACGTTTGGCGTTAACCCCACAGAAATCTAGGGAAACTGTCTGGATACTGGATGTATACTGACAACTGATTGAAAAGACTACCTTAGCCTTGAAGACATTATCAGCTGTGTGAATAAATAGTACTTTATTAATTAGACTGAGTCCACACGTGCATTGGATGCTTGATCACATACTGTACTCCATCAAACGTCATGGTTAAAAATAGCTCATCATGCAGCTCTATTCTTCCCATCAAACTTATGGACACCATGATGGAGCCTGATCTGTGCCTGTTTACCGGATTCTGCCTTCCTGCTGCCTGTCTTGACCTGTGCCTGACTGCCATTTTGACCTTCTGTTGCCAGCCCTGACCACAGATTTGTATCTGTATATATTCGCAAGAACTCAGCCTGCCCTGACCCTGGCCTGTTACTGACTACGTGTTGCCTGCTTTGCACCAGTGTCTCTGATACACACCGGGACAACTCCAGGAGGTAGTGGTCTGCTGGCTCCCTGCAGCAAAGTCCAGATCACCTGTATAGGGGTTGAAGGGTAACACCCTTAGTTTTTGTCCAAAGTGAAACTAGTGTTTACACAGTGGTTCCACTCCCACTGCCATAATACTCAGTAAATGAACATGAATAAATTAATATTCATCATATACTTGAATTATGTAAACTTATGAAAGCAATGTTTTCAGAAATATTGTTTGTGGCATTTTCCTAAATGATTAAAACATGACTATATCATCTGACTTCGTGGACTATTTATTTTTTCTGCCATTAATATTTTCATGGTATATCAAGAGTGGTTAGATTTTTTTCAATATGCAATCTGTATTTATATGATAAAGATGCAGCATTTTTTACATGCCTCTTTTTACTGTAGATCTCCCAGTAACCCCATAATATAAGTAAAGATCACAGGAATTTCCACAGCTATGTGTTCTTCATACATGGCTGTGTACTAGCCAGTATTAAATGCATCTAATGGGTAGTGATAGATGTTGGGACCCTCAGCAATCAGCTGTAAGCTACAAGGTAATCTGGCTGGCATTTATTCCTCTTGCAGTGCAACCAAAGGGGAGATATTGCATTATATGGTGCCCAATAAAATCACTGGCCTTGCTGTATAATGCTGTATTCTCCCCACTCACTGTTATGAGACTTATGAAGATAGCTTGGCTATTTTCAGAAGTGCCATAGCAGTGAATGGAGAGCAAGGTATACAACCATTGCTGCCCCTCTATTCACCACTATGGGCCAGCCCTCAGCTTTCGGATGTCCCATAGCAGTGAACATAGGGTAGCCATACATGCATGTTCTATAGAGAGGAGCCAATCCCAGAGGTGGAACCAGCACCTATCAGTCATTGCATACATTTCCTATAAATATGCGATAAATGTTCCAGAATCAGAGTTTCCTTATATAGTTTCTAGTACCAAGGATGGGATTAAATCTAATAACCTAATGGGAATAAAATGTTAAGGAGCAAGAATAAACCAATGTGAATAAATAGAACTGTAAAGAAAGCAATACATGACAAAAAGAAAGCATTTAAATCACTAAAACAGGACAGGCGCAAGGAAGCATTGAAAAACTATGAGGAAAAAAATAAAAGACAAATAAAAGCAGCCAAACTAGAGACCGAGAGATTAATTGCCAAAGAGAGTAAAACTAACCCTAAAATGTTCTTCAATTATATAAACAGTAAAAAGTATAAACCTAAAGGTGTTAGCCCCTTACAGAGTAATGAGGTTGGAGTTGCAGAGAGCGATGAGGAGAAAGCAAAGCTATTAAATATTTTTTTCTCCACTGTATTCACTGAGGAAAATAGATTGTCAGATGAAATGCAGAATAGAAAAGTAAATTCCCTGTCAGACCCAGGAAGAAGTACAGCGGCATCTTAAAAAGATTAAAATAGACAAATCACCAGGACCAGATGGCATACACCCCCATATCCTAAGAGAATTAAGTAATGTCATCGCCAGACCCTTATTTCTGATATTTAAGGACTCTATACTGACAGGGAGTGTTCCACAGGATTGGGGCATAGCAAAAGTGGTGCCAATATTCAAAAAGGGTCCAAAAACAGAGCCTGGAAACTATAGGCCGGTACGTTTAACATCTAACATTCTAAGAGATGCTATCTTGGAGTACCTAAATGAAAATAAGCAAATAACTCCATATCAGCATGGCTTCATGAGGGATCGGTCATGTCAAACCAATTTAATCAGCTTCTATGAGGAGGTAAGTTCTAGACTTGACCGCGGCGAATCAATGGATGTCCTATATCTGGACTTCTCCAAAGCTTTTGACACTGTACCACATGAAAGGTTAGTATATAAAATGAGAATGCTTGGCCTGGGAGAAAATGTCTGTATGTGGGTAAGTAACTGGCTCAGTGATAGAAAACAGAGGGTGGTTATTAACGGAACATACTCAGATTGGGTCACTGTCACTAGTGGGGTACCACAGGGGTCAGTAGGCCTTACTCTCTTCAATATATTTATTAATGATCTTGTAGAAGGCTTGCACAGTAAAATATAAATTTTTGCAGATGACACTTAACTGTGTAAAGTAATTAACACAGAGGAGGACAGTACACTGCTACCGATGGATCTGGATAGATTGGAGGCTTGGGCAGAGAAGTGGCAGATGAGGTTCAACACTGGCAAATGTAAGGTTATGCACATGAGAAGGAATAATGCAAGTCACCAGTACATACTAATTGGTAAAACACTGGGTAACACTGACATGGAAAAGGACTTAGGAATTTTAGTGGATGGCAAGCGAGGTATCAAAATGGGAATAGATGCACGTGATGAGAACATAGGCCTGGCATTTTAGAAATCACCAGATTTTGTAGTGGCTGTGTAGATGCATCTCTACGTTTATATGACTATTACTGAGATCCATGACATCTTCGGAGTGATCTACCAAGGTGTCTTGGTATGTGTACTTACCTGTTTTTCCTTTATGTAAGTGTCATATGTATTTGATTGATTTATCTGGTACATTATGTGTTGGGGGTAAGTTTGTGTAACAAATAGTTCATGTTGAATACCTGTGTAACAACCAATGGTTGAGAAGGGAGGGATATATATATATGTGTTTCACATGGCATTGTATGACTGGCAAAGGCAGTGTTTACTGCTGAAATGGATGTACCTTTGTCAATAAAAGGCTTAGGGTTTTCTACTAACCCCTACAATGCTGTGGCCTATTTACTTTGGATAAAGGGGCCTTCACTGACTCATATATGTTGTGGGTGTATATAGAATGCAGGTACCAAGTGTAACCTCCATTCCATCTCTGCTGAGGTTGTTACCAAGCTTTCCCAGACGGGAGAATTCCAAATTTGCCTGGTTATGTAGTGATAAATCTCTTCATTTAGCTAGACCAGCTTGCCATTCAGGGGTATGGAAAAGCTGGGTGACAAGAGTGTAGAGCTGCATCGGGGACAGGGCAGCATTTTGTGTATTTTATATAACCAATATGCCCCAATCACTGCCCCACGGAGAATGTAACCCAGTTTTCCCAGACTGCAGAATGCCAGATCTGCCTGTTTATGACTTGATAAATGCCCAGTATTATAGAATACCTTCCAGCCAGGAGCATGGAAAAGCTGAATCCCAGTGACAAATCCTCCATACTGTAACATAACTAGACAGATTTGTCATTCAGGGTCCTGGGAAAACTGGTTAACAAATTAATGATAACACCTGTGAAGCACTGCAGAATATGTTGGCACTTTATAAGTGAATAAAATAAATTATATGCATTTGTAGGGACTGGTAAATAAGACATCTTCCTAAATAAATCCTTCTCTTCACTCCCAAATAGTGCCATAGCTAGTTAAATTTCGATTTGAGGGGGCTGGGAAAGTTTTTCACCCTCCAGCCTTTTTACAGTACTCTGAGAGGCTAATTTACAAACAGATATACACTACTTTTGTGGCCTAAATCTGTTGCGGCAGAATCTGCAACTTCTTTCTCGCTCGCGACAGGTCTAAAAAAGGGTGTGTGGCATTGGTGGGGACGGGTCTCCCCGCACATGCGTGCTTTGCTGCCCACTGTAGGCAGAGGAGCAGTGTAAGCTATTGCGCATGCGCCAGTCCCCGCTCCGTGGGATTTTGTTACAGGAGGCGGAGAGGAGTATTATAATACTGGGCGGAAGGGATGCTGGAGAAGGGCGGCGTTTGCATTAGAAATAGCCCGGAGGCTTGGGCTCCTTTCTGGCTTTAGCGAGTTTACGGGCACTTGCGGGGGGTGATTGACACATGGATTAAAAGTGTTTTTCTGGCATATACGGCGTGGGACAACTTAACCAAAGGTAGTGTGGTAATGTGTGTAAGGGGGTCTAGAGCCTGATCTGAGTGGTCTATGACGCTCAGATCAGGTGAAAGACTCCCTTTAAGCCCGGCTACTTTCCCAAACTTCCTGTTTGACTGTGAGTTCATGCTAGTGCACAGTCAACAGTCTAATTCATATGGGGAGCACCTTACTCTTCCCCAACAGATTATATCCGGGGAGAGAAGGATTGGGCAAAGTGAATAATTTTGCCCAATCCTTTTATTTTCCTGGGAGATATGCAGCCAAGTGTCTGGCAGCAGTTTTCTCCTTGTTCCTCAGTGAATACACATACATGTTGCGCCAAGCTGAACGTGTATGTATATGTGCGGGGAAGCCAGAGGGGATAGCTGTTGGCTGAACGATTGTTTAGTGTGGAGGCACACAATCTCCATGTTTTGATCTACACGACGGGGAAATGCAGCAGCGGCCATGCAGGCATCAGGAGCAATGCAGGTGTCGGGGAGCGAGGTAAGTACAATCTGTGTGAGGGGCCCAGGTATTTGAAGGGGGCATTATAGGGGTTAGATAACCCCTTTAATATCTTCGGGTTTGGGTGTCGAAAAACATTTTGCAAAATTTGTACTAAACCCAGTTCATTACAAACACAGATCCGAGCAGTTCAAGAAAATTCACCCACTTTCACACGACAGTTTTTTGGTCAGCATATTGCATCATAACCCAAAATCCAGAATGGGTCTGAAATACATAGTAGGAGCAAATTTTCTCACAGCATCATGGTTTTACTACTCACAACTCTACAGAGTACTGGAGATGCGGGAGACTGCCACAAACTTCTACACCTATGACATCATGTGCCCATTTTCCCATGGATGGTTTTGCCCACAAATTTGCCTGTTTTGTAGAGTAAACATATTGGTGCTAAGAATTACAAACAGACTTAATCCGAAATAACGTGCAGTTTGAGGTCATTTGCATGAATTATGAGTATTTAAAGTGACCCATTATTTGCTTGTACAAACATACTAGCCTCTGCTTGCTCATGAAATAAACTGAATGTGAAGTAAACTGAACATATTTGAGAAATAACTATATTTATTATGTGTTTAAAGTAACCAGGAAATTCACCATTACCAGGCAGAAAGGGGGCATTTATCAAAACTGGTGTAACGGAAAACTGCCATTAACCAATCAGATTCTGCCTGTGTATGGCATAATGCGCAAAGGATTGTACGGAGCGGGCTCAGCGCATACATGGCAGATGCCAGTGGTATAATACAGCAGGTAGCCATCCACAATGACCAGGATCTGCAATAATGCCGAAACCAGTCAGATGTTGCATTCTATAGCCATCGTGGCATCTGTTAGGTTAGGCAGAGAGAGGGAGCTCCCTCTGTCCTCCAATCAGAGCCCTCACAGTGAAATTACAGGGCTCCAATAGCATACCTTCCAAGTGTCCCTCTTTTGGAGGGAAAGTCCCTCTTTTTGACCCATGTCCCTCTTTTTGACCTGGAGGATTAATGCATAAATGTGCATTAATAAATTTACTAAATTGCTCCTTACTAAAGTGTCTATACCTATAAATTAGATCAGAACTTCATTATTTGGTGTAATTTGGACCTTAAAATATCTATAATCTGATGATTTATGTGCTAATATTTATATGGACAATAAAGCGCAAGAAATAAAATTGCTGCAGGGGCTCCAGAAATTATGCTTTGGGCGGAGTTAGAGGGGTGGCCTAGTATGAAAAAAACTGCCGTGATGCGCGGGGCACACATTGTCCCTCTTTGCAATTTTCAAAAGTTGGGAGGTATGCAATAGCTTACTATGACTGGCTGGGGCCTGCTAAAGGTTCCCAAGCCTGTCATGGTAAGCTGCCTGTAAAGCTATGCACAAGGCAGAGCTTCACAGTTAGGCAATGAAAATTGCATAGACCATTAATAGTTCTCTATCGGAAAAGCGATTAGAGGCCCCTTAGGGGGCTAGAAGTTACTGAGTAAAAAGTAAAAAATAAAAAGTATTAAAGATTGAAATCACCCCACTTTCCCAATTTTACATATATAAATATATAAAAAATAAACAAAACTACAGTTTGTCCTGCAAAAAAAAACAAGCCCTCATACAGTTCTGTAGAGCGAAAATATCAAAGAAAATTTTTTTGTTTCAAAGGTTTTTATTTTTTTTAAGTTATAAAACAAAAGCTATACAAATTTGGTATTAACGTAATTGTATTAACAACATAATAATGCGAACATCATGTCATTTATGGTGCCTAGCGAATGTTAGAATATCAACAAAACCCAAATAAACTTGGCGGAATTGTGTTTTGTTTTTTTTACCCCTTAATTTTTTTCCTGTTTTCCAATATAAGACATGGTAAATTAAATTGTGCCATTAAAAATGCATCTTGTCCCGCAAAAATAAGCTCTCATATAGGTATGTAAATGGAAAATTAAAAATGTTATGGCTCTTGGAATGTGAGGAGGAAAAATCAAAAATGCAAAAACAAAAAATAAACCCAGTCTCTAAGGGGTTAATATTTCAGAGCTCATTTGGAAAATGAAGGGGGAATCTGATTGGTTGCTAAGCGCAACTAAGCCAGTTTTACTTTTCACCAGTTTTGATAAATATCCTCCAATGTCTTGTAGGGTTAGCTCAGTTGAAGGTAATGATACCTTTGACTTAGCAATCAGTTGCCTCATTCTGGAGAAAAAGTACATTTTATTAATATGCAGATTGGCAGTTAAGTGCACTGAGGGTGGGTCCAAGCCACTCTCTGCAATCTTGCACCTCACGCTTCCTCTGCCCGCCACTCACTCCTCTTGATTGACATGGCCAGGAGACATGACTATGCAGGAACCTGCACCTGTCAAATGAAGGAGAGGGAGGGCTGACTGAGGAAACAGGAGGTGCAAAGGTGCATACAGTGGCTTAGTGCACTTAACTATTCATTTGCATATGGATTAAAATCACTTTTTCTCCAGAATGAAGCAATGGACTGCTATGTAAAAGGTATCACTACATTCAGCTGAGCTAGCCCTGCAAGACAGTCTACCTGGTGACAGACTCCCTTCAAAACTACAGAATCAGCCAATCATCAGGAATCATTTGATCATCTAGAACTTTACCAAGGGTATTGGTAGACCATGAAAACAGCAATGGATCCATACATGGGGGAAGTGGTGGTGCTGTGTACAGAATTTTTTACCGACACATAGGTGTCCTGCATAGTCTCAAATACAGTAGTAGTGGGTTGAAAAAAGAAACAGGAAAGTCCAGCATGTTCAACAGTTACCACAACTTACCACTCCTCAAATTGTACTCAACTTACGACTGCAACAGTCAATAAACTGCCTAACATGATGGTTGTAGCATTGATGACAGGAGAACGGTGGAAATAAGACTGAGGCAGTGGTTGCAATTAACTGTTTCTTTACTGTAGGATACACAGCACACAGGGAACAGTATTGCAACAAGTACTAAATCATAAAATATATCTGAATACAAAGATCTTCACACAGGGGCGGACTGGGAACTTAAAATGGCCCTGGTAAAAATACTAAAAGTGGCCCCATTGTGTAGTCGGGTCCAACTGATGAAAGGCAGGGCCAGCAATACTATATTTTAGCACATTATACCACCCCAACAGAGCAAATACCACAGTGCAACACAAAATACTGCCAGCAGCACAAAGTACATCCCCAAAAACTTCCACGGGCCGTGAGGAGGGCCCAGACCCAGCCCCCTGGGCATCGGCCCACCGGGAAATTTCCATGTAAGGTCTATGGCCAATCCGTCCCTGCCAGGAGGATCATTAGACTAAAAGCTCCTGGTGCATGTACACAATACTGTAGCATAACACAATTTGGACACTAGGTGGCAATATATACAATATAATGAATGAATCACCTGGAGTACTGTACTGTAAAACACACTTATGAAAGAACATTAAAGCAGATACAGGTTGCTAATTAAAAAACACAGTAACATATAAACCACTACACAGATCTCCACACTTTGCATCACCAAGAAAACAATGACTGATTAGAATCATTAAAATAATAGTAATCATATATATAATTATTATTATTATTATTATATTATTATTATTATTATTATTATTATTATTAATAAACATGGAACCGTCAGAGTCAAAATGGCAAGAGACTGGAAAGATTGCCTGTTGCTTTTAGCCATTTGCAGCTGTTTTGGCGTTTTGCTTTCTTTTCGCTTTTGTTGCCGCAAAGCAAATTTATTAACTTTTTAATTTATGGAACTGTGTGACAGCTTGTATTTGCTGGACAAGTTGCAGTTTTTAACCCCTTCCACCTCAGGCCTGTTTTCACCTTCATGCCCAGGCTATTTTTTGTAAATCTGACATGTGTCACTTTATGTGGTAATAACTTTGGAACGCTTTTACTTATCCAGGCCATTCTGAGATTGTTTTCTCGTCACATATTGTGCTTCACGACAGTAGTAAATTTGTGGCAAAATATTTCATTTTTATTTATAAAAAAAATACTAAATTTACCAAAAATTTGGAAAAATTAGCAAATTTCCAAATTTCAATTTCTCAATTTTCAGAATAAATAGTAATACCTCCAAAAATAGTTATTATTTTACATTCCCCATATGTCTACTTTATGTTGGCATCATTTTATAAATGTCATTTTACTTTTTTAGGACGTTAGAGGGCTTAGAAGTTTAGAAGCCATTTTTCAAATTTTCACCAAATTTTCCAAAACCATTTTTTTAAGCACCAATTCAGATATAAAGTGATTTTGAGGGGCTTATATAATGAAACCCATCCATAAATGACCCCATTTTAAAAACAACACCCCTCAAATTATAAAAAAAAACTGCTGTTACAAACTTTGTTAACCCTTCAGGTGTTCCACAAGAATTAAAAGAAAATGGAGGTGAAATTTCAAAATTTCACTTTTTTGGTAGATTATTCATGTTAATAATTTTTTTCTTGCAACATAGCAAGGGTTAACAGAAAACTAAACCTCAATATACATTGCTCTGATTCTGCAGTTTACAGAAATAACCCATATGTGGTGGTAAACTGCTGTGCAGGTACATGGCAGGACTCAGAACGGAAGGAGTGCCATATGGATTTTGCAGAACAGATTTTGATGGATTGGTTTGCGGGAGCCATTGATTTTTATTTTTTTGAGTTATTGTCTTATGTGGGGGATGAGGTAACGTTTTCATTGCTTTTTGCGGGATGAGGTAACGTTTTCATTGGTACCATTTTGGGGTACATAACACTTTTTTATTGCTTGGTATTACACTTTTTGTGAGTCAAGGTGAAAAAAATAGCTGTTTTGGCATAGTTTTTTTTAAAAAATTTTTTTACAGCATTCACCTGAGGGGGCAAATCATGTGATATTTTTATAGAGCAGGTTGTTACGAACGCGGGGATACCCAATATGTCTACCATTTTTATTATTGTTAAGTTTTACACATTAGATGCATTTTAGAACAGAATTAAATCTTGTTTATGTGCTGCCATTTTCAGAGAGCCATATTTTTTTAATTTTTTGGGTGATTCTCTTAGGTAGGGTATCAATTTTTGCGGGACAAGATGACGGTTTGATTGGTACCATTTTGGGTTAAATACGCCTTTTTGATCGCCTGTTATTACACTTTTTGTGAGGCAAGAGGGAAAAAATGGTTTTTTGGCATAGTTTTTTTTTTTTTTGCAGCATTCACCTGGGGGGCCATATCATGTAATATTTTTATAGAGCAGGTTGTTACGGACGCGGTGATACCCAATATGTCTAACTTTTTTATTTTAGGAAAGTTTTACACAATAGATTTATTTTTGAACAGAATAAAATCTTTTTTTTTGTGTTGGCATTTTCTAAGAGCCATTTTTTTTTGGGGGGGCGATTGTCTCAGGTAGGGTATCATTTTTTGCGGGACAAGATGACGATTTTTTTTAGTACCATTTTGGGGTAAATACGCCTTTTTGATCGCATAGTATTACACTTTTTATGGGGGAAGGTGACCAAAAAATGGCTGTTTTGGCACTGTTTTTATTTTTTATTTTTTACTGTGTTCACCTGGCGGGATGGATCATGTGATATTTTTATAGAGCTGGTTGATACAGACGCGGCGATACCTAATATGCCTACTTTTTCTTTTTTTTTCTTTTTTTAACAATTTTTTTTTACTTTTTTGGGGGGAAAATGGCATTATTTTTTTTTTACTTGAAACTTTTATTATTATTATTTTTTTAACTTTATTTTTTAACTTTTTTTTCACCTTTTTACACTTTTTTTTAACTTTTGGGGGTTCTGATCCCCTTCACAATGCATTACAATACTTTTTATTGTAATGCATTGGCTGTAAGTGTATTACTCACAGTAATACACTTACAGCCTGCTTCCTGTGCGATCCAGGGGGCTGGATCGCACAGGCTCACAGGGATGGCAGCCATGATGCCTAAGGAAGGCATCGGGCTGCCATCCAAGCCATCGGGTCCCCGTCACAGCAGCGTGGGGACCCGATGGCCCCCGCTCGGGATCCTGAACATGCGGCACACCTCATGTGCTGCGGTCAGCGCTGACCGCGGCACATGAAGGGTTAATGCGCCGGCATCGGTGTTTTCAAGCTGAAATTTTTTTCTTAACACTTTATTGAATTTTTCTTTACTAAACATTTTAGTTCCACAAGAGAATGAGTGATCACTTGATTGCTTACATAATACACTTATCTACTTATGTAAGGCACCCCCTGGACGAAGGCACGCCGAAACGCGCGTCGGGGTGGCGCCATCCCTGAGTCCCGTATTACATGAACATAGGTATGAGCCATTTGGTCTTTGTTATTATGTAATGACTTCATTTGTTGTCATTCTATGTTATGGTGAATGTATAGCTGATGTGGCTTTTTCACATTTATAAAGACCGCTATACATATGGTATGTCACTTTGGACTCTATACTGTTATTTATTTATTTGTTATTCATTATTTTGTTCAGTGACTTAGGGATGGCGCCATTTTCATCACTGCTCTGTACTCTCTATTTTTATGCATAGATTTTAATATATATTTGTTACCTTAATAAAGACCTTTTTGTGATATATTTTTGTGCGGGTTTACTCATTTTTCTGTCTACAATGTAGACTTTTGTTGACTTATATTAATACTGTGAGTCTGTACAGTGTTATTTGTTTGTTACCAGTGTTAACCACACGCATATGCTATTATACGTTTAATAACGGTGGTTGCACTGGGGGTTGAATAATATATTTATGTAAGGCAATGTGTTATGTATGTGTTATGATTTTACAATAACATGGATCATGTTAGATCCTGCTACTGTACTTGGCAGACCTAGGGGGCCTTGTTAAGTAACTGACTGTCATGGCAACCATCTGTACACCACAATTAGGGTGATAGTGGGTGTCCCCTTCCTTTTAAAATTATCTAGATTCCACAGTTAGTATTTATTGCAGCATCTAAGATTAAACACCACCTGTACATTATTAGCCTGGCTTTGTGTAATATGATCCTGCTCCACCTGGCACAGGAAGCCTTTGCTAGGCTAAACTTGCAGTACCATAAATAGGTTTAGGTTCTAAGGCCTCTTTATGACCATTGTAAAAAGGTGCTGTCATGTTAGGTAGGGAACAGTGTAGTCTTAAACTCCATAAAGACCATTGTCCCTACCTACTTGGATGATCTGCCCCAAATAGCATCCTCCAACTGGGTGACAGTCCCTAGGCTAAGTGCACATGACCTAATCTGGGTAAAGGGGTAGTGAGACTAACCAGGTTAAAGTCTGAGGGTTATGTTCCAGAACTAAAGAAAAGATGACATGCAAGTTGAAATACCAAGTAGGTTCAAAAAGAGGAGATAGCATCTGGGGCAAATTCAGCAGAGGTGAGATCACAAACAGGCAGGTGGTTGGAGATTAAAAAAACAGAGAGCATACAATGAAGCTTCTGAGGCTGGAAGACCAATCACAGGTAACTGTGGCCACCAGTTGCCAGTTTAAATACTGTACCTAGCTGTCAAGAAGAACATGACACCACTGCCAAGCCAGATTAGCCCGATGTCCCTGCTCCCTGATAGGCCGATCAGCCCCATGGTCAGCTGGTAATAGAACGTGGCTCAGTGTGTCTGGGCTATACAAATCTTATAACACAAGCTGTTGTAGTAATGAGTAGCGATAAGTAGACTGGTGGATGCCTGGGTTCGAGGGGTTCGGCCGAACTTCGTTTCAAAGTTTGGTTCAGGTTCCGAAATTGACCGGAACTTAACCCTGAACAACAAACCCCATTGAAGTCAATGGAGACCCAAACTTTGGGGCGGAAAAATGGTTGTAAAAAAGTCATAGAAAGGGCTAGAGAGCTGCAAAACGCTCCAAAGTAGGCGTATGAGCAGTACGATTGCCCTGCAAACAAATGTGGATAGGGGAATGACATAAAATACATAAAAAATAGCAATCTTGAACCACGAGGCAGAGGTCCAAGTGGAGTATGAAGTTGAGCAGGCTATGGACGTGTCGGTGTAGGTGGAAGAGGCGGAGGAGGTGGAGGAAGAAGACTACACTCTTTCTGTTTTGATTTTCTTTTAATGTGTCTATCAATTTTGTGTGTGAACTTTAGCCATTTTTGGGGATGTGGCCGCTATATATCTGTACTCTGTCAATACTCTTGAGATGGGATGTGGAGGTCCGAGTGGAGAAGGAGGGGCACATGGAAGTGTAGGTGGAAAAGGTGGGGGAGGAAGCCAACACTGTTTATGTTTGGTTTTTCCTTGTGTCCGTCAATTCTGTGTCAGGTTGCTAAGGGCCACGGAGTGACAGTTTGCTGCTTATATGTCCTGGGTTAAAACTGAGTAAAAAAGTTTGCCTCTATTATAGATCTCATACGTCCCCTATCTGGGGACTATATATTAAAATAATTTTACTCCTACTACAGTAAGACGGATGTCAAATTTTAGTAAATTGCCAGAGTGTCACAGACACTCCACAGAAGAATTTCCTCTTCCATAATAGTTATATGGATGCAAAAAGGGTTGTGTTATTACAATTCTCTTTTTTTTTTTTGGGGGGGGGGGGGGTAGGCAAGGCTGGTAACTGTCGACGACCAAACATTGGCAGATGGCAAAGAGAAAGCACAAAGTGTGCTGGAGTATAACAATGGCTGGGTGCGGCCGGTATACTTTTCTACTCTGCCTGGAGGTCCCAGTGGAGGAGTAGGTGGACGTGCGACGCAGGCATAAGAGGCAGACAAGGTGGTGCAGACTGAGAAGGGGGACGTGGAGGTGCAGGCAGAGAAGGAGGAGGTCACCAACTTTTTTTTTTAATGTTGTTTTTTTTTTGTTTCTTATTTTTTTTGTTTGTTTGTTGAGGCCCCAAAACATTGGAAAATAGCAAAGAGAATGCACAAACTTCACTGGAGTATAACGATGGTTGGGTATGGCCAGTATGCCTCTCTACTCTGGCCAAAGTACTTACAAGTCCTGTGGGATCCATGCCTGGTTCATTTTAATGGCTGGACAGTTGGGTACCTGGCCATTGTTGGTGCAGGAACCCACCCTCTGAGCCACCTGTGGGCGACTGGCCAGATAACTGTGGGAATGATCCCTGTTCCTCCTCTTCTTCCTCCTGTGCCACATCCTCATCCATCAGCTCCTGAAGCGTTTTTTCAAGGAGACATAGAAGTGGAATAGTAAGGCTGATGACGGTGTCATCACCACCATGTTGGTGAAGTTCTCAAAACAGCACAACAGGGCAAACATGTCCTGCATGGAGGCCCACTTGTTGGTGGTGAACTGATGCTGCTCCTCAGAGCAACTCCTCATGCGTACTACAGTTGAAACTCCACTATCGCCTGTTGCTGCTTGCACAGTCTCTACAGCATGTGCAAGGTGGAGTTCTACCGTGTAGGTACGTCACATATGAGGCGGTGAGCGGGAAGGCTGAAATTATGCTGCAGCGCAGACAGACGAGCAGCAACAGGGTGAGAACGCCGAAAGTGTGCACTGCCCTCACTTTCTGCAGCAGCTCTGACACATTGGGGTAATTTTTCAGGAAACTCTGCACCACCAAGTTCAGCACATGTGCCAGGCAAAGGATGTGTGTCAAACCGGCTAGGCCCAGAGCTCCTATGAAATTTCGCCCCTTGCCGCACACCACCAGGCTGGACTTGACGCTCAGCGGTACCAACTACTAATCGGTCTGTTGTTCCTAGCCTGCCCACAGTTCCTGTGTGGTGTGGGGTCTTTCCCCCAAACATATGCATTTCAGAACAGCCTGCTGTCATTTCCCTCTGGCCGTACTGAATGTGGTGGTGCAGGTGTTGCGCTGATGTGATGAGGAGGCGGTAGAGCAAGAACCAGAGGAGGAAGTGGAGTATAAGAAACAGGCAACAGGAGGCACCGAGAAATGTCCAGCAATCCTCAATAGCGGTAGGACATGCACCAAACCTCTGTCCACCTTAGGCCCAGCTACCACTACATTTACCCAGTGGGCAGTTAGGGAAATATAACGTCCCTGCTCATGCTTACTGGTACATGTCTCGGTGGTTATGTGGACCTTGTTACTGATGGCGTTGCGCAGCACACACCTGGTTTTTTTTGCCACATATTCGGCAGGGCAGGGATGGGACAGCTGTTGTCATGACATTTTTAAAACTCTCCACCAGACGGAATGGCAGCATTTCAAAGGCCAGCAATTTTGAAATGCTGGCATTCAGAGTCTGGGCTCACGGCTAGGTAAGGGAGTACTTCCTCTTTTTCTCCAGTGTTTGGAGGATGGACAGCTGAACGCTTCCATGAGACAGTGCGGAGATGCTTGGCAACAGTGGTGGAGGTGGTGGTGTTGCTGCCACTTCCTCTGTTTGCGGCGTGGCAGGTGCCACTGTCGCTCCAGAGAGGGTGGAAGGGGCTGAGATCGCAGCAGAAGAGGGAGCAGAAGGAGCCTCTGGTCTTTCATGGTTCTTGACTAGTGATGAGCGAATCGAAGCGGCAATATTCGTGATTCACACGAATATTGCCTGCTTCGGCTCGGCATCCCGAGGCAGCGCGGACTCGTGATTATTCGTGCGTCACTGCAAGTTTAAAATGGCAGGTTTTTTCAGCCAATCAGCATCAAAGGGAAGCCTGTGGGAACGCCTGCTGTGATGTAACAGCCCCTATACCTCCCCAGCAGTGATTGGCTGGCAGTGACATGTGACCTAAATTTACATAAGGTAGGGACCTGCACAGTGTCGGACTGGCCCACCAGAGGACCGGAGGATCCTCCGGTAGGCCCCAAGCCACCAAGCCACTTAAAAAAAGCATACTTACCTGTCCTGCCGCACTGCCGCTGTCCTCTGCTCCCACGCTCCACTGTCTTCCCTTCCGGCGCGCACTATGACCTGACGCAGTGTCAGATCATAGTGCGCGCCGGCAGGGAAGACAGTGGAGCGCGGAACCTGATGGCAGTGGCAGCGCGGCAGGGCAGGTAAGTATGCTTTTTTTAAGTGGCTGGGTGGGCTGATCTGAGGTCTGAGGGGGAGGGGGAGAGACCCTGATCTGAGGTCTGATGGGGCACAAGACGCTGACCTGAGGTCTGATGGGGGCACAAGACGCCGACCTGAGGTCTGATGGGGGCACGAGACGCCGACCTGAGGTCTGATGGGGCACGAGACGCCGACCTGAGGTCTGATGGGGCACAAAACGCCGACCTGAGGTCTGATGGGGGCACGAGACGCCGACCTGAGGTCTGATGGGGGCACGAGACACCGACCTGAGGTCTGATGGGGGCACGAGACACCGACCTGAGGTCTGATGGGGGCATTATTATCTCTGTACTGTGACATCACTGTGTTTATTATCTCTGTACTGTGACATCACAGTGTTTATTATCCCTGTACAGTGACATCACTGTGTTTATTATCCCTGTACAGTGACATCGCTGTGTGTATTATCCCAGTGCAGGAAGAGGTAAGTGGTCTGTGTTTGTGTGTTTGTTTTCTATTTTTCAGGGTCGTGAATGCAGAGGACTACGTCGGATTCGGTGGACTACGTCGGACCAGCTTTTTTTTTTTTTTTTTAATAAAATGGTCAAACAGGGGTTTGGGAGAGTGTTTATTTCAATAAAATGTTTTATACTTGTGTGTTTGTATTTTTTTTTTACAATACTACAGTTTTAGTAATTATGGCTATCTACAGCACTAACCCCAACATCTATTACCTCGGCACCCACCGCCACCAGGGGTGCCGGGAAGAGCCGGGTACCCGCAGGACCGGACCTTCTAAATTGAGGGTCTGGCTCTGGGGTGGCTGCAGGCTGGTACCACTAGGCTGGGAAGGGCCAATAACCGTGTCCCTTCCCACCCTGGTAGTGCCAGGCTGCCGCTGCTGGTTGTATCTGGCTGGCGAAGGAAAAAAGGGGGGGACCCATGTCATTTTTTTTTAAATTATTTAATTATTTTTGTAAAAAACAGACAGTCCAAAACGACTTTATGTACTCCGAAAAGAAAAAAATTTTTGGAGGCTCAACAAAAGCCATTTCACTGCATTCTCAGTCAGACAAAGTCATTGGTGGTGTAACCGCCATGCTGTGTCAGGCTAAATTTTTGAGTGCTTCACCAGCTACCGCATACTAACTCAGTCACTCTGTTGTCACCGCCGCCATACAGGGCCACGAAAAATGTTTATGTGGTTCGCTTGCTCCCGCAGTGTCACTCGGTCACTCTGTTGTCACCGCCATGCGTCAGGCTAAATTTTTGGGTGGCTCACCTGCTACCTCATCTAACTTGGTCACTTGTTGGTGTCACCGCCATGCTGTGTCAGGCTTATGCCTGCATCGTGTGGCTGGGGATAGGAGAGCAGTGCCAGCATGGGCATGGGTGATGGACCTTCGTTGCACCTAGTTGAGTGCTTCCCTAACATGTGATGGGCATGTGCCTCGCCTTTCTTGGTCTGGGTGAGCACAATTGCCATGAAGGTAACCACCAAGTTGTTGCAGGAGAATTTGGGGTAATGGTGGGATTAGGCAGCCTCAGAGGCATCCATGCATGCTGCCCCTGCTGTTTCCTGTCCATTTCCGTGGTGTTTCCATCATTTTCTGAGGTTTCCAGGTTTTCACCCAGCCTTCCCTTGGCAGAGTCTTGGTCCCCTGCAAAAATGCTCGAGTCTCTCATTGACTTCAATGGGGTTCGTTACTCGAAACGAGCACCCGAGCATTGGGAAAAGTTTGTCTCGAATAACGAGCACCCGAGCATTTTAGTGCTCGCTCATCTCTAGTTATAAAGTGAAAAAATTTCAGGGTACATCAGGGATGAAACTAATCCATGGATTGGTGGTTGATTCTGAAACAATCCTTGATGCACAGGCCAGGTTTCTCAGGGCAGGTTTCGCAGTGGTGTATAGTGTCCTTTCTAATACCCCTTTTGGAACACACCCTGCATCGCTTTTGGGTCCTTCCCTTCCTAGCTGTTTGGGGGACCTCACCAGGGAAATGTTGCCCTGCTACAACCCGGGCACCGTAACTTGCAGAAGTACTGGGGGCCTCTTCTGCTTGACTTGGACGAATTAGGGCCTTTATCACCACCTCTTGAAATTGTAGGAATGATCTTGTCTGGCCTGTAGATCTAAATAGCACGAATGCATTGTACAGCGCCACCTGTACGAGGTGCACGGCCAGCTTTTTGTACCACACCTTGGTTTTTCGTGCGGCATTGTAGGGCTTCAGAACTTGGTCTGAAAGATCAACTCCTCCCATGCTCTTGTTGTAGGCCAGGATGCAGTCTGGTTTGGGGACAGTGGTAGTGGTACCACATACACGGGCAGGGGAGCAGGTGTTGGGGTGAATACTGGTCAGTACAAGGACATCCCTCTTGTCCTTGTACTTAACCGCCAACATGTTCTGATTGAGGAGAGCACGGCTTTCTTCTTTTTGTAGCGGTTGCCCTACCAGGGATCTTGGGAGGCCTCTCTGATTTTTGCGTATTGTGCCGCACGCCACAGTACGTCTGGAAGCTAGGGATTGGAAGAGTGGTACACTTGTGTAGTAATTATCCACATATAGATGGTAACCCTTATCTAGCAGTGGGTGCAGCAAGTCCCACACAATCTTCCCACTAACTCCTAGGCCGGGGGGGCATTCTGGGGGTTCAATTCGTGTGTCCCTCCCTTCATAAACCCGGAAATTGTGAGTGTACCCAGAGCTACTCTCACAGAGTTTATACATTTTTATGCCATACCTTGCCCGCTTGCTGGGCAGGTCCTGGCGGAATGCTACCCTCCCTTTGAAAAGCAATAGGGTTTCGTCTATGCAGATATTTTGATCGGGGGTGTACACTTCTGAAAACTTTGTATTGAAGTGTTCAAGGATGGGTCTAATTTTGTACAAACGGTCATATGCGGGGTCATTCTGGGGTGGGCATTGTGCATTATCGCTGTAATGCAAAAATTTTAGTAATGTTTGGAAGCGATTCCGGGCCATGGTTTGACTGAAAATTGGAGTGTGGTACAAGGCATCCGCACTCCAATACTGTTTTATTTCTGTTTTTTTTACAAGCCCCATGTGCAGCACGAGTCCCCAAAAGATCGTCATCTCTGCAGCATTGACTGGGGTCCAACCTTGGGATCTAGCATATGGGGTTGTGGGGTTCTGGGAGATATATTGCTGGGCGTACAAATTTGCTTGGGTTACCATCAAATTTATTAAATCATCAGAGAATAAGATTTTCAAAAAATCAATTTCTGTGAACCCTGCACAGTCTACCTGAATTCCGGGTCTGGCCTCAAAATCCGGAATTTGGGGCTGATAATTCTCGGGGGTGGGGTCCATAAGGGTTCACTCTGGGGGGCTGCCTCAGCTGTCGTTCTGGGGAGCGTCCTAGAGGGTCCCTCATCAGCAGATGATGATGAGGGGGTGGAGGAGTAGAGGAAAGTGGCATCCTCTTCTCCTTCAGTGGCCGACTCGGTATCAGAGGCAAGGATGGCGTATGCCTCTTCTGCCGAGTACACTCGTTGGGATGAATTGGACATTTTTCTTTTATTGGGGTGTGATGGGTGAAATGTATAAAACTTTATTTAGTGTGAGGGGTGTGTATGTAGTGGTTTTACACGTAAAGGTGTTTTTTACAGTATTTACTTAGAAAAAAAAGGGGGGAGGGGGAAATTTTAAAAAAAGGTCTTTTCAGTAATAAAAAGTCTAAGTTAAAAAAAAAGAAAAAAGGATTTACCGCACAAAAGAAAAAACCAAAAAAAAAGAGCAGACGCGATCAGTAATGGACTACTGATCGGTGCTCAGTGCTTGCAAAATGCACATACGCAGATGGTGCGTTCGTACAAATTCCTAGACTGACACTAACTAAAATCTAACTACCACTAACTGTGTTTTTTTTTTTTTTTTTTACACACAAGATATGTAAAAAAAAAATAAAAAAATTTGCAGATGCTGCTTTTACAGCACGCACGCACACACACAGATGGTGTGTGAGTGCAGAAACTGTAGTGAAAAAATTAATTACAGTCCTCTGCAAAAAGCACGTACGCAGATACAGTGCGTTCGTGCAAAAACCTAAACTGACACTAACTGAAATTTATCTAACTACCACTAACTGTGTTTTTTTTCACACAAGTAAAAAAAAAAATATGCAGATGCTGCTTTCACAGCACGCACGCACGCAGATGGTGTGTGAGTGCAGAAACTGTAGTGAAAAAATTCACTACAGTCCTCCGCAAACAGCACGTACGCAGATACAGTGCGTTCGTGCAAAAACCTAAACTGACACTAACTGAAATTTATCTAGCTACCACTGTGGGGGGTTTTTTCACACAAGATATGTAAAAAAAATAAATAAATAATGCAGATGCTGCTTTTACAGCACGCACACACGCACACAGATGGTGTGTGAGTGCAGAAACTGTAGTGAAAAAATTCACTACAGTCCTCTGCAAACAGCACGTACGCAACCTACACTGACACTAACTGAAATGTATATATATATATATTCTTTTTTTCTTCTTCTTTTCTTCTTTCTTCTTCTTCTTTTCAGCACTTTCAGCACAGCAGAAAGCTGTGGTGGAGAACCACAAGTCCCAGCAAGCCAACCAGCAGCACAGAGAAGCACAGAACTTCCCTGCATGCAGTCATGAGCTAGAATGGCTGCATTCAGGAAAGTTCTGCCCTTTCCTGTGGTGCTATAGCGCTACCATTGGCTGGAGCTTTGTACCAGCCAATGGCAGCGCTTGCAGGGGACGCCAAACACTGCTGTCCCCTGCTTCACCTATTGTGTGACTGGTGCTGACCTTTTCCGCACCAATCACAGCCGGACAGCGTCCCCTGCAGCTCCGTGAATGGATGAAAGCCATCCGGAGCTGCGATTGGCCGGTCTGCAGAGACCGGCCAATCGCAGCGATCGGGGCTGCAGGGGGGCGGTAAAACCTCCCTAGACCCTTAGCTAAGATGGCTGCCTGCCGTGCAGAGCAGCCATCATACCCCGGTCACATGTACGGCGCTGGGACTTGCGGCAGTGATTTTTGCGCCGTACATGTATGGCGCTGGGAGTCTAAGGGTTAAATATAATTATTACATATTTTATGTTTACATTCTGAATGATACACAATCATTGTGTGTCTTCATGGCATGTGTTCAATTTAGGAGAGCTTTTTCACATATAAGCCCTTACATCAGCCACAATTTAGTCATATGCTGGGGCTCTCATCTTGGCACATGTTCACACACAGATCTGCATGTGATACCAAACAGCTGTATTGTATGCATATGTTATGGTTCTCATCTCAGTACATGTTCACACACAGATCTGATTATTGTTACTAATTTTTATTGCTTATGCCAGTGTATATATACCTAATAGGACAGTACTTGTTTTTAAATATGTGCATTTGCACAGTAACATGAGAAGTTTTCCCCATCTGAGAATTTGTCTAATCATTCAGCCAGCTGCAGTAGAGGGACAGTGACATATCGGGTTTACTTTCCACTCCGTTGGTCAATTTGGTTTTTAAATTTCTCCTGGAGAATGTCCTCACTAGGGCTTGATGAAGCATGATCTACGCAAAATGCATTGCCCCTGCTCCTAGAGACTCCGTTTTCCTACCTCCTTCCACGCCCCGAGGTCCTTGATTGACAGGGCCAGGCATCGTTCGTGTCCTGCCCTGCTCCTAGAGGCTCATTTACATATAACAAAAGTGAGATTATCACAATAAGCATAATAATACCAAAGTTAGGGTCTGCTGACATTAGCACATCGCTAATGTCAGCAGGTTTAAAAGGGTTAAATCTGTTGACAGAAATCCTTTAAGAGATTTCAACACTTTTTCTTCAGATAGTTTTTCTTCCACATTTATCCTATAAGAAAACTCTATATTCTTATTATAACAAATATTAACAAGTTTCTTTATAATCATATTTTGTGACTGTGAATAAACCAGCAATATGTTTTAGCAAAAAACACTATTCTCAATACGGTAAGGCCTTTTTGTATTATTATTATTTATTATAGTATCCAAACTCCAAATCTTTATTTCAAGTGCATAAAAACATCAAAAAGCTACATCATCCTTCATAAAACACATCATCCTTCCTGATGATGAGGCTTTTTTTTTTTTTCAATTCCACCTCATTTGGAATTTTTCCCCACTTCCCACTACATCCTATGAAATATATGGTCGTGGAAGTACAACTTATACAAAAATATATAAAAGTTCAAATCACCCCCGGAAATAACTTCTTAAAGGGAGTCTTTCACCTGTTTTTCACCTATATAACTGACAGCAGCAGGGGTAGGCACAGACAGCAGAGGGCCCCTGTGCAAAAAATGTGCCTGCCCCCCCCCCCTCTTCCCCCCTTACTGGGGGCCGAATTCTCAACCTAACATATTCCATCCTAACATTACATACAGCAATACAAAACATACAGGGTAAGGCTATTTTCCCACCTGCAGCACTAAGCTCTGACCACCTGATCCGGCAAGAATGCAAGGAATTGGCCGGACACAAACTCAGGGATGCAGCAGTTTGTGTCCCGCTGATTCTCTGCATTTTTGCTAGACTAAGGCAGGATCTCTGCCGGACCCCATTATAGTTAATAGGGCCGGTGGGCATTCTGCATCACCAGTGCCAGCTGGTGGAGCTGGTGAATTCCGACAGGTTGTTCTCTGCTGGAAGAGCCTGCCAGAATCACTAATTCAGCGCACATACCTCTTAAATCCAGTGATGTCTCCTGTGTTGTAGATGTTCTCTGTCCTCATCTTCTCTTTTCAGACCAGACTGCCATGATGATGTCTTTCAGCCATATATAGTCTCTGCAGAGTTTGACAGACAGACATCTTAGTTTCCTAGTTTTCCATCATCCTCCCACCTTCTGAACACCCCATCCTGCCACCCCCAATACTGTGCCGCTGTGCTCCTTATACTAGTTACACACAGACAGATCCTCTTCAATAATTACTGCCACACAGTGTCCTAAAAAATAACTGTGCCAAGGAAACAGTGTCCCTGACACTAACAGTGTAAACATAATGTTCCCCAAAAATAATTGTGCGAAGCTGATACCATGCCAGGGTGCCCCCACAGTAATAGTGCTCCCCAAAATCCCACCGATAGAAATAATTATCTACCAGACAACACGTAATAGTAATAGTGCCCCCAACAGTCCCCACTGTGTCCCAGAAGTAATAATGCTCCCATAGAGCTAATACTAGTATTCATGTTTCTTATATTCCCTCAACTGTAATAAAGCCCACCATAATGCCCCCGGTAGTAATAATTCTCTTTACAATGTGTAACAGTAAAAATAAAAATGCCCTCTTGTGTGCCAGTATAAAAAAAATACCTCCTCTTAGTGCCCCGTGTAGAGCAAATGTCCCCATAGTGCCCTAATAATGTGCCCAAAAAACTCTCTTAGCTCCCCCAGTTGAGCCAAGGTCCCCATAGTGCCAGAATTTGCGCCAGTATAAAATACTCCTATATCGTGCCCCAATAGTACGCCTCCCCTTGTCCCCATTGTGCCTGACAATGTGCCAGTATTAAATGCCCCCATCATGTGTGCCAGTATAATGCCCCTATATAATTACCCCAATAGTGCTCCTCTCCCTTCTCCATAGTGCCCCCCATGTGTGCCAGTATATAAGATAGGGTTCTCAATAGATGCCCCCATAGTGCTCCCCCCTTCTCCATAGTGCGGCCCATGTCTGCCAGTATATAAGATAGAGTCCCCAGTAGATGCCCCATAGTGCTCCCCCCTTCTCTATAGTGCCCACCATTTCTGCCAGTATATAAGATAGGGCCCCAGAAGATTCCCCCATAGTGCCCCTCCCCCTCCAAAGTGCCCCCCATGTGTGCCAGTATACTAGATAGGACCCCCATAATGCTCCTCCCCCTCCATAGTGCCCCCCATGTGTGCCAATAAATAAGATAGGGACCCCCATAGTGCCCCCCATGTCTGCCAGTATTTAAAATATGCCCCCATAATGCTCCTCCTCCTCTATAGTGCCCCCGATGTCTGCCAGCATTTAAAATAGGCCCGCATAGTGCTCATCCTCCTTAATACTGCCCCCCATGTCTGCCAGTATTTAAAATATGCCCCCATAGTGCTCCTCCTCCTCTATAGTGGAGGGCCCCCAGCAGATGCCCCCATGACGCCTGTCCCCTGCCCTGCAGCATCCATCTGTATCGCTGTCCTGAGGACGACGACACAGATGAATATAGAGAGATAAGCGCTTCCACAATAGAAGCGCTCATCTCTCTCTGCCACCGAACCTCCCATGGGTCCCCCTCCCGCAACGGGCCCCTATGCAGCCGAACCGGCTGCACAAGCGGTATGTCTTATCTGTCTTAGTTATCTGCTTATTTTTCTTAACTCTTCATTTTCTCTTATCTTGGATGACATTTTGGGGCTTTGGAACCGATTACTCAACTTACAATGGTTTCAACATACAATGGTCGTCCTGGAACCAATTAATATTGTATCTTGAGGGACCACTGTATATGCCGCATACAAGAGCTTAGGGAGGGAGGAGCAGTTAGACAAATCCACTTATTACTAATCCACTTATTGTAAAGAAGTTACTATAATTTGGTCCCTTTCCATCAAGTAATTCAAATACCTCTAGAAAATGGATAATGGCTCATGCCTATGAACCTAATGCTGCAGACCGCAAATATCAGTCCGCAATGCAGGGGCACCGGCCGTGTGACCTCCCGGGGTGGTGTGGACCCATTGAATTGAGTGAGTCCGCAATCTGCAAAATACGACAAAAGATAGGGTATGTGTAAGAAATTATTATAAACAAATATATATTATATATAATATACCCTCTTACTGAGTCTGATTATTGAAGTTGGGTGTAATAAATGAGAACAAGAGTGAGATTATAAAAAAATAGGTATATTGTACAGTGTGGAATCCTGATATTACAGTTACATACCTTATAACTTTGTAAACGAACAAAGAGGGACACATTGTGCAAATTTTTTCAGCACTAGGCTGCGCCTTTAATTCCACCCAAAACTTAACTATACACCTAATCTCACCCAGTCCCCTTATTGCCCCATATAGTAATTATTCCCCAGTTATGTGCCCCCATTAATATGCCCGCATTGTGCCCCCCAGTAATATGCCCACATTGTGCCCCGCAGTAATATGCCCACATTGTGCTCCTCTGTAATATGTCCACATTGTGCCCCCCTGTAATACGCCCACATTGTGCCACTCACAGAAAGTAAAAAAAATAAACACCACATACTTACCTTGTTTCTAGCAGCAGCAGGACATCAGCTGCTCTAGTCTGTGGAGGGGCGGAGCCAAGGCTGACTGCCGGCCATCCCGGCCCCCTGCACAGACCAGAGCTGTGGAGCTGTGGAGAGCTGGCGGGGAGGAGGAATAATGAACATGGAGCCGATGCCGTCTCTCTGCCTCATTATTGCAACTGTCTCTGCTTCCTATGGATGCAGGGACAGATGCCAGAAAGCGGGACATACCTGCCCTGTACTGGGACAGCTGGTGTCACGCTCGGGTGTGGGGGGAAAAGCCACACCGAGCGTATGAGGGATGGGAACAGACAAAACCAGGGAACTGGTCACCTCCTGCAGGGGACCCTAAGACTAGGCCCTAGCTGGCTACCAGTATGAACTAACCCGGGTGGTAGGAAAGCTCATACACAGGAACCTAATCTGAATAAACCCTAGAACACCCTGCAGTCTAATGACACAAAAGAGTAACCTGTTCCTCCAAGCGTAAGGAGGAACAGGAGACTCAAACAGGAATAACCAAAGGAAGGGAAAACACTTAACTTTAAGTAGAACTCAGCAACAGGATCTCAGCCGAGATCCACACCACTCTCAACCAGGTATGTAGCAGATATAAACCGCAAGGGATACTGGGAGAGGAAGAGGTAAGTAGGAGACAGCTAATTGCCCAGCGGCAACAGCTGAGGGAAAGGGGTGTGGAGAACAGCACCCAAACCACAGGGAATAGCCTGTCAAACCTGTCACTTAGAAAGCCGCGCAGAACGTCTGATTCCAGACGCAAGACCACTCGTGACATTACCCCCCCTTTTACGGGTGACCTCCGGGCACCCAGGACCAACTTTATCAGGGTGACATCTGTGAAAGGCTTTTACCAAACGACTGGCATTCACGTCAGATGCCGGTACCCATGACCTCTCCTCAGGACCATAACCCTTCCAATGAACCAGATATTGAAGGGTCCCACGAAGAACTCGAGAATCAATGATCTTGACAATCTGAAATTCCAAATTACCATCCACCAAGACAGGCGCGGGTGGCAAGGGAGATGGCTCCAGAGGTTCAACATACCTCTTCAACAAACATCTGTGAAACACATTATGGATTTTCAGGGCCTGCGGAAGTTCAAGACGAAATGCTACAGGATTAATAATGGCCGTGATTTTATATGGGCCAATAAATCTTGGACCCAACTTCCATGAAGGAACTTTCAACTTAATGTTCCTAGTAGACAGCCACAGAATCACCCACATTTAGGTCCGGACCATTCATGCGTCTCCTGTCAGCCACACGTTTGTACTTGTTACCCATATTTATCAAGTTACTTTGAATTTTTCGCCATATGGAAGACAATGATGACGAAAAACGTTCTTCCTCAGGAATACCAGAAGTATCAGAACCACAAAATGTGCCAAACTGCGGGTGAAAGCCATATGCACCAAAAAATGGTGACTTACCAGTGGAGTCCTGTCTGCGATTATTTATGGCAAACTCAGCCAGAGACAAAAACGAGGACCACTCCTCCTGGTTCTCAGAGACAAAGCATCTCAAATAAGTCTCCAGATTCTGATTGGTACGCTCAGTCTGTCCATTCGTCTGGGGATGAAAGGCAGAGGAGAAAGACAGTTGTACCCCGAGCCGAGTACAGAACGCCCTCCAGAATCTGGACACAAACTGAGTCCCACGATCAGAGACAACGTCAGTGGGAATGCCATGAAGTTTCACAATATTGTCAACAAACACTTGTGCAAGAGTTTTAGCATTGGGGAGTCCGGGTAATGCAATAAAGTGCGCCATTTTACTAAAACGATCTACAACCACCAGAATAACTGTCTTACCAGACGACTCAGGCAGATCAGTGATGAAGTCCATGGATAGGTGAGTCCATGGTCTGGACGGGATGGGTAATGGAAGTAGGGGTCCAGAGGGACGAGTATGTGTCACCTTAGAGCGTGCGCAGACACTACAGGCTGACACATATTCCTCAACACACTTACGCAGACCTGGCCACCAGAATCTACGAGAGATGAGGTCGACAGTGGATTTACTCCCAGGGTGTCCCGCAAGCACCGAAGAATGATGCTCCTCAAAAACCTTATAACGCAAATCAGAAGGAACAAACAACTTCCCGGGAGGGCAAGACTCCGGCGCATCTCCCTGGGCCTCAAGCACTTTAGCCTCAAGATCAGGGTAAAGAGCGGATATCACCACTCCTTCAGACAGTATAGGGCTAGGATCTTCAAAATCACCACCCCCGGGAAAACTACGTGACAAGGCATCCGCCTTCACATTCTTAACCCCAGGACGGTATGTGACAATGAAATTGAATCTGGTGAAGAACAAAGACCATCTGGCCTGCCTCGGATTAAGTCGTCTAGCCGACTCCAGGTAAGCCAGATTTTTGTGATCAGTGAATACCGTGATTGGATGATTCGCCCCTTCCAACCAATGACGCCATTCCTCAAAAGCCAACTTAATGGCCAGTAACTCTCGGTTACCCACATCATAATTTCTCTCCGCCACAGAGAGTTTCTTCGAAAAAAAAGCACATGGGCGCCATTTACCAGGTGACGGGCCCTGTGATAACACAGCTCCTACCCCCACATCGGATGCGTCAACCTCCACAATGAAAGGTTGTGACACATCTGGCTGCACCAATATAGGGGCAGAGGAAAAGCACTCCTTTACAGCAGAGAAGGCTTGCAATGCTGCATCAGACCACACAGAGACATCCGTCCCTTTCTTAGTCATGTCAGTTAAGGGTTTAACTATAGTCGAATAGTTCTTAATAAATTTTCGGTAATAGTTGGTGAACCCCAAAAATCGCATAAGAGCCTTCAGATTTTCAGGTCGGTCCCAGTTCAGAACAGCACAGACCTTCTCTGGATCCATACGAAAACCTGAAGATGAAAGCAGGTATCCTAAGAATTGCACCTCATGTACAGCAAAAGCACATTTCTCTAATTTTGCATACAACTTGTTATCTCTTAAGATTTGCAACACCTGCCTCACGTGATCCTGATGTGTCACAATATCTGGAGAATAGATTAGTATGTCATCCAAATACACGACTACAAACCTCCCCACAAGATGATGAAAAATGTCATTAACAAAATGCTGGAAGACAGCAGGAGCATTGGTCAACCCAAAAGGCATGACCAGGTTCTCAAAGTGGCCCTCAGGAGTGTTAAAGGCCGTCTTCCATTCATCCCCTTCCTTGATCCTGACCAGATTATATGCCCCCCTTAAGTCCAACTTGGAGAACACCTTGGCATCCACAATCTGGTTAAACAAGTCAGGAATCAAAGGAAGGGGGTACGGATCACGGACAGTAATCCTATTGAGTTCACGGAAATCCAGACATGGCCTAAGGGATCCGTCCTTTTTTTTAACAAAAAAGAACCCTGCTGCCACAGGAGATTTGGAAGGCCTAATATGTCCTTTGGCCAAACTCTCAGCAATATATTCCTTCATGGCCGTTCTCTCAGGTCCAGAAAGGTTATACAGCCTAGATTTAGGCAATCTTGTTCCAGGGATAAGATTGATAGGACAATCGTATTCCCGGTGAGGGGGTAAATCCTGACATCCACCTTCAGAAAATACATCAGAGAAATCCGATATAAAAGAAGGAAGAGTCTTAGTGGTTAAAGCAGAAAAAGATGTATTAAGGCAATTGTCAACACAATAATCGCCCCAATCCACAATTTGTCTAGTATGCCAGTCAATGGACGGATTATGTTTGCTTAACCACGGTAAACCCAGAACCACAGGAGCAGGAAGACCTTCCAACACAAAACATGAAATAAGCTCCTGATGAAATTCACCCACTCTTAATTTGATATCATGCACCATCTGAGACAAACACTTCTGAGAGAGAGGTGCAGAATCAATGGCAAACACAGAAATCCTCTTATCCAAAGAACTTGGTGACAATCCATGCATACGGACAAACTGAGCATCAATCAAGTTCACCCCTGCCCCGCTGTCAATAAACACCTCAATTTTCACAACCTTTGATTCTAGCGCCACCTCGGCAGTCAGGAGAAAACGGGTACTGCAGGATGAAGACAAATGCACATTTTCAGTCTCCCTACCCACTCCACCAAGAGTGAGATGAGAATTCAACGCCCCCTTTTCTTTTCTCTCCTTTAGAGATAGGAAGCATGGACATACATTGATAAAGTGTCCTTTCTGACCACAGAAAAAACACACACCCTTTTTATTACCAAGATGTTTACGGGTGGCTACAGGAGTGGCTCCCCCTAATTGCATAGGTTCATCCCCAGACATCAACCTAGGGGAATATTCACCCAAAGTGTCATAGGAAGCTGGTACACTATGTGATAGTACGTCCTGAGAGCGGGGGCCCCTAGATCGCTCTCTCAGGCGCCTATCCATGCGTACAGCAAGAGACATAGCGGCTTCCAAAGACACAGGGGTTTCCTGAAAGGCCAAAGCGTCCTTCAGCCTTTCAGACAAACCTTGACAGAATTGGCTACGTAAAGCCGGATCGTTCCATTCAGTATTGGTCGCCCACCTCCGAAACTCAGAGCAATAAGTCTCAACCGGCCGCTCACCCTGACAAAGGTTACGTATCTGGGTCTCCGCCAGGGAGATACGATCCGGGTCATCATAGATAATCCCTAGGGTCTTGAAAAATTCATCTACCGACCGGAGAGACAGCGATCCGGCCGGTAGAGAAAAGGCCCATGACTGCGCATCCCCTTTAAGCAGCGAGATGACCACACCAACCTTCTGTTCCTCATTACCAGAAGAATGTGGACGCAGTCTGAAATACAATTTGCACGCCTCCCTAAATAGAACAAAATTATCACATTCCCCAGAAAATCTATCCGGGAGGGGGACCTTAGGCTCCAAACAGGCCTGACACTCAGCACCCCCAGAACCACCAGCCTGTGGTCTCTGAATCTGGTTGCGGATGTCAGCCACCTCCAAGCTGAGTCCCTGCAGCCGTTCAGCCAGTGTAGCAATAGCATCCATGTCAGCACAAAAATGACATAAATTTTTGTTAGTGGCGGTTTATAATGTCACGCTCGGGTGTGGGGGGAAAAGCCACACCGAGCGTATGAGGGATGGGAACAGACAAAACCAGGGAACTGGTCACCTCCTGCAGGGGACCCTAAGACTAGGCCCTAGCTGGCTACCAGTATGAACTAACCCGGGTGGTAGGAAAGCTCATACACAGGAACCTAATCTGAATAAACCCTAGAACACCCTGCAGTCTAATGACACAAGAGAGTAACCTGTTCCTCCAAGCGTAAGGAGGAACAGGAGACTCAAACAGGAATAACCAAAGGAAGGGAAAACACTTAACTTTAAGTAGAACTCAGCAACAGGATCTCAGCCGAGATCCACACCACTCTCAACCAGGTATGAAGCAGATATAAACCGCAAGGGATACTGGGAGAGGAAGAGGTAAGTAGGAGACAGCTAATTGCCCAGCGGCAACAGCTGAGGGAAAGGGGTGTGGAGAACAGCACCCAAACCACAGGGAAAAGCCTGTCAAACCTGTCACTTAGAAAGCCGCGCAGAACGTCTGATTCCAGACGCAAGACCACTCGTGACAGCTGGACATCCACTGAAATTCGGGACTGTCCCGCCAGATCCGGGGCAGTTGGGAGGTATGCAATTACAGTATTATTATTGATGACTACATATGGAGTTACAGTGGAACAAAAAGAAATAAATATTACATAGAGAGATTAATATACATAACAATAACTTCACTATTAAGATGACAAGACTTATACAATGGACAACTCCTTAAACCTTACAGTACACATTTACCGCACATAGCCTTTTTAGGTCTCTCAACCAGTCCTTCATCTGGCCCTTCCAGTTTCCAGCTTCTTCTCTGGCCTCTTGTTCCTTCTGTCTCTTCTTTCTTCCTGCCTGTGTCTCTTCCTACCTTTGTTCTCCTTTCTTCCTTCCTTGGGTCTCACATCCCGGCCTTTTAAGTTTAACAGCCAGTTCTATAATCTAGACTATGAGACTACGACTCCCAACATACAGTCTTACTTGTATGTTTTTTGTTTAACTCCCATGGAGGTGAACTGAGGATTCTGGGAGTTGTAGTTTCAGAACAGCTGGAACAGCTGTCGAAGGTTGCTGACCCCTGTTCTAGGATATGGCTTGGACACATCTCATTAGTTTCTGGCAATTTCCATTGAACTCTTGAAAATTGATAGAAGTGGCTGTAATGTACCTACTCATACTGGCTTTAAGAGGACAGTATAAGCACTAATTCACAGAAAGTTGCAGAAAACCTTACATACATACAGGATACCAATACAATTTATGGCTTATATTATTTTCCTTAAAATCCCTACAGAAGCTCTTTGTAGTGCTTCCAATCCATACCTCTGCACCGCAAAAGAGTGCACATGGCCAGTGCCCATGTACTGTAGACCCGCCGTTTGCGGTCTGCAATACGAGCAACACGGCCATATGGGATCATTCACACGACAGTATGAATGGGTCTGCATCCGTCCACATTTTGCGGAACGGGTGCGGGGCCATTCATTTCAATAGAGCCGCTAAAGATTATTATTCTTATTTATTATTGAATCGCCATTCAATCCATAGCAACGTACATATAATAAGTGCTATACATACATAATACAGACAATTGCACTAAGCATGAACAAGACAAGTTATAAACTGGTACAGAAGGAGGGAGGGCCCTGCCAGTGAGGGCTTACAATCTATATGGTATGGGAGAAGGACACAGTAGGTGAGGGTAAAGCAGGTCATGGCAGCAGCAGGGTCACTGGTTGTAGGCTCTTGTGCTGTCCGCATCTGTTGTTCCGTTCCCCAGCCCCGCAAAGAACATAGCGGTCTATAGCGGTCAAGAATTGGCATTTCTAACATAGTGCCGGCCATGTGAGGTCCGCAAATTGTGGAAGCACATGGACCGGTATCCGTGTTTTGCAGATTCACAATTTGTGGACCACAAAACACTACAGTGTTCTGAATGAGCCCTAAGTCATAGCTTCTGAAAAATTCTGAAGAAAGGCCCTGCCTGGTCAGAGCTCCACCTGAGGCCGAGTCTCACCTCCAATCAGAACTTCACTTGAAGAAATGATTACATGCACAGCAATGCATTCAATCACTGTTGTAGTCATCACCATTGTCCATTCTCCAACCTCCACTGGTAACCACAGGCAGGTCCTGGACAGAGGCATCACGCTTTCATGTAAAACAACTGTCTCCTAGAAACGGCTGCAAAAGGCTGATTTATCTGAAATGAGGCTAATACCGTACATTATTTTTGTCTACTCAGGTCAGGCCGTTGCCAGACCCATATTTGCACTGGCTGGATACAATAACCCTTGCCTGACAGGTTTGTCACTCCGTGTCATTTATATCATACTTGTATTTGCTTAGTGTGCAGCTCCCTCCCCTTCCTCCTTGACAGAATAGCAGGGTAGAGCACAAAGGCAGCATCTAGAAAGATGACTTGTCCACATCTGAAGGTAAGGTAGTCATTCACTTAGGAGCCTACCTTCAGCACAGCAACTTTTTCTCTCAGGAGGATTTTACTAAACATATATTGAGAGTAGTAGTCTGAACCGCACTGGTTATAGATGGTTATTATACAGTAGTACAGGAGTGTGAAGTCGGGTTCCTTACTCTACCTGAAGTCATTCAGGGAGTTGTAGTGCCACCAACATTCGCTGATACAGGTAAGACAGTTCCTTTATGTTCTATACGTTCTCATTTCGGCTGCCAGTGTATATAACTTTATACCTGTAGATCGGGAAGAAAAGCAATATGACTGGAAAGAACAACTAGCAATTTTATGCACACGTCAACTTCAAATTCTCTGACGGCCACCCCATAACCCCATCATTACAACCCCAGTTACTGCTCGAAGCCGTGGGCGAAACGCGCATCGGGAGTTGTGGGTGGGCTTGTGTAGGGATCTTAGTGTCGCCCTGCAGTGTGTTACCTTGCCTTTACTACTATTGACTGATTGGAGTTTGTGATTATCTGTACTTTCTTAGCTGGCTCACCCTCCTTTTTTATATGTATCTTATGTGGCTTTATTATATATTTTTAACATGAATTTTCAGTAAAGATGGTAGTTTTATCACGGTATCTGTAACAATAATACAGGTTAGGGTCCATTCACACATCTGTTTTTCTGGGTCCGTATCCGTTCCGCAAAAAACGGGTGTACTGTAGACCCATTCATTTCAATGGGGCTGCAAAATATGAAAATACGTTCGTGTGCATGAGCCCTAAGGCAGGTGATGCAATTTGCAGACCTTTACTGAATGATACAGCAAATAATCTGACAGGTGCAACCAGCAAATTAGCTTCAATGTCTATATGCAGTGGCATAGCTATAGGGGTCACAGCGGTCGCAGTTATAATCGGCCCCTTATCTCACATGGCCCCCTTGCCAGTGGCACTATATATGTTTTGCTTTATAAGACGCAGTGCGCTGCAAGCGCTGTACTCACCCCTCCTCTCTGGTCTCCTCTTGGCCATGTTGCTGTGTCCTGACTGGCACAGCATCAGGATGTAGTGCACGCACTATAACCTGACACTGCATTCAGTCAGGTAACAGTGCAGCGCGGGCCCAGAGAAGACCAGGAGCTGAGAGAGCCGGGAAGACTGCCGGACCTGGAGAAGAGAGATGGAGCAGGAGAGGTAAGTTAATTTATTTATTTCAAAGTCTGATCTGAAGTCTGATACTTGGGGGTCTGATCTGAGGTCTGATACTTGGTGGGGAGTCTGATTTGAGGTCTGATATTTGGGGGCTCTGATCTGAGATCTGATTATTAGGGGGGTCCGATCTGAGGTCTGATACTTGGGGGATCTGATTTGAGGTCTGATACTTGGGGGCTCTGATTTGAGGTCTGATACTTGGGGAGTCTGATTTGAGGTGTGATACTTGGGGGCTCTGATTTGAGGTCTGATACTTGGGGAGTCTGTTTTGAGGTCTGATACTTGGGGTTCCTTATTTGAGGTCTGGTACTTTAGGGGGGTGTCTGATTTGAGCTTTGATACTTGGGGGTCTGATTTGAGTTCTGATATTTGGGGTGTCGGATTTGAGGCCTGATATTTGGGTTGCCTGATTTGAGTTCTAATATTGGAGGATCTGATTTGAGGTCTGATACTTGGGGGTCTGATTTGAGGGCTGATAATTGGGGGGGGGGGAGTCTGATTTGAGATTTGATATACCTGGGTCTGACATAGAGAGCTGATCTGAGGTCTGATGTGGGTGTCTGACATGAAGGTCTAAAGGGGGTCTGATCTGTGGTTTGATATGAGGATCTTACATTGAGGTCTGAAAAAGAGGGGTCTGAAATGGAGTCCTAATCTTTGGTCTAATATGGGGGTCTGACATGGACGTCTGAAGGGGGTCTGAACAGAGGTCTGATATTGGGGGAGGGTCTGACAAGGAGGTCTAACAGGGGTCTTATCTGAAGTCTGAAACTGGGGTCTGATCGAAGTTCTGATATGGGGGTCTGACATGAAGGTCTGATGGAGGGGTCTCATTTGAGGATATGATATGGGGGTCTGATTTAAAGATCTGATCCGGGGGTCTGATCAGAAAGGTGAGGGGGTATTTTTTGTGCTGGCATACAATATAAAGGGGTTATTTTTTATACTGGCACACATTGTAAGGGGGTATTTTCATTGATGCACATTATAAGGGGGTAGGTTTTGTACTAGTTCACATTATCGGGGTATTTTTGTACTGGCACACATTATAAAGGGGTATTTTGGAACTGGCACATATTATAAGGGGGTATTTTGGTACTGGCACATATTATAAGGGGGTATTTTGGTACTGGCACATATTGTAAGGGGGTAATTTTGCAGACATTAGGGGGTATTTTTCTATTGGCACACAAGGAGAATTATTACTACTGGGGGCACTGTTAACACTATGTGCTCTGGAATATTATTTCTACTGGTGGGACTTTGGGGAGCACTACTACTGCGGGGGGCAACTACTACTGTCGGGGGAGAGAGCAAGAATTCATGAATAACCATGAAGATTTGACTCTTTTCCAGGCCCAGTCTGCAATGATTGTGATGTTGGTTCTCGGCAACCACTAACATTTAACTTATAAATGACAGACCGCTGAAATCAACTCACCTGTCTCTTCTTTATTCTGCCGTTAGTATGGGCAGCATAAAGTTGATGACAGGTTCTGACCTGCCAGACAAGTGCCATACTATTTTATTTTAAGTGTGTCATTAGACACTGATATCTATCTGTCATACACCTCAGACACACCCTTGACATGCCTGTCTTAAAAGCCACCCATGAATGTTTTTTTTGTTTGCTTGTTTGTTTTTTTTAAGCCAGCTCATCATGCTTTAAGTACTTAGGCATTCTTCTGCCATTTGCCAATAGTCTTCTTTACAGGATTTGGTAATAAGAACTTTAGACAGGAGTAGTTTAGAGTAGACAAATCATGGCTGGGATGTAGTGCAAGGCGTTCCTCAGGGCTGGAAAACTCTGGACATTTTCCTTCTTTGTCCTTTCAATAATATACATGTAGGTCTAGTGATGCCAATATTATCAGAAATTTCTCTCTAACTGTAGTGCTCAGAGCCAAACATTTTTACACTAAACTATATCCAGAGTTTAAGAGAGTGCCACCTTGCAGATATTGCACACTGCAATGCCCATGCAGGGCTGTGGATCAAATAATAATTCCAGCACAGAAATAAAGTAACATAGTAACATACAGTAGTTTGTAAGGGTGAAAAAATATATCCATCCATCCACCTCAGCCTGTTATCCTGCAAGTTGATCCAGGGGAAGGCAAAAGAAATACCCTGTGAGGTAGAAGCCAATTTTCTTCATTTTAGGGAAAAATCCTTCTCGATTCCAATCAGGCAATTAGAATAACTCCCTGGATCAACGACCCCTCTCTAGTAACTATAACCTGTAATATTATTACACTCCAGAAATACATCCTGACTAGAGATGAGCGAGCACTAAAATGCTCGGGTGCTCGTTATTCAAATCAAATTTTTCCCGATGCTCGGGTGCTCATTTCGAATAACGAACCCCATTGAAGTCAATGGGAGACTCGAGCATTTTTTGCAGGGGACCGGGGCTCTGCATAGGGAAGGTTGCGTGAAAACCTGGAAACCTTAGAAAATGATGGAAACACCACGGAAATGGACAGGAAACAGCAGGGGCAGCATGCATGGATGCCTCTGAGGATGCCTAATCGTACCATTATGCCAAATTCTGGGCAACAGCCTGGTGGTGACCCTCAAGGCAATTGTGCTGACCCAGACCAAGATGGGCAAGGCACATGTGCTGGCACATGTTAGGAAAGCACCCAACTAGGTGCAACGAAGGTCCATCACTGCCTGCAGGTGACACCACTGCTAATGCTGGCACTGCTGTGCTATCCCCCGCCCCACGACGCAGGCATAAGCCTGACACAGCATGGTGACAGCGTAGTGACACCAACAAGTGACCAAGTTAGATTGAGGTAGCAGGTGAACCACCCAAAAATGTAGCCTGACACAGCATGACGGTGAACCCATAGTGACCAAGTTAGACTCAGGTGGCAGGTGAAGCACCCAAAAATGTAGCCTGACACAGCATGTCAGTGACACCACCAATGCCTTGGTCAGACTGAGATTGCAGTCAAATGTCTGTAGGTGAGCCTCCCAAAAATTTGTTTTGGAGTGTCCGAAGTTGACCCTCCTAAAAAATTGTTTTGGAGTGTCTGTAGTTGACCCTCCTGTAAAATATTTTTTTTGTTTTTCCTGTTATTAGTTTATGTACAACCCATGGCTGGCATGGTGGGAATATATAGGTTTGCTTCACAGATGGTCCACTATACCGTTACATTTTCTTCATCATTGCCAATTACTTTTTCACCAACTGTTGTCTGGCAATGATAAAGGGGAAGGTGAATCCACTGCGGAAGAAAAGTGTCATCCTCCTACAAGTCTCCACTTGTTCTCAATTGAAAAGGGGATGTTCTTGCCGTGGCCTTCCTCATAGTGGCTGCTTCTGCGGACGACAGAGGTGGTGTACCTACGGACAGCCTGACCGAACATAATGGCAGACGGGGAGACACTCCCTCATGTAAAATTGTTTTCTGAGTGTCTGTATTTGACGCTACTAAAAAAATGTATTGGAGAGAGGGCCTGTAGGTGGCCCTCCGTAAACATTGTTTGTATAGAGTGCCAGTTGGCCCTCAGAAACATTGCCTGTTGGTTCAGCGTTTCTGTGCGAAGAGGAGGAGGAGGAGGGGTTGGAGGAAGAGGCATAATAAGTGTGAGAAACCGTGACCGAGGTAGGCCCCGCAATCCTTGGTGTGGGCATTACATGAGTGGCCCCAGGGTCAGACTCGATCCCAGCCTCTACCAAGTTAACCCAATGTGCCATCAGGGAGATATAGTGTCTCTGCCCGCCAGCACTTGTCCACGTGTCCGTGGTTAGGTGGAGCTAATCACTAACCGCGTTGGTCAGGGCACGGATGATGTTCTCTGACACGTGCTGGTGTAGGGCTGGGACGGCACATCGGGAAAAATAGTGGCGGCTGGGGACCAAGTACCGAGGGACAGCCACCGCCATCAGGTTGCGGAAAGCCTCAGTCTCTACCAGTCTATAGGGCAGCATCTCCAGGCTCAACAATTTGGAGATGTGGACGTTTAGGGCTTGTGCATGTGGGTGGCTGGAATTGTATTTGCGCTTGCGCTCAAATGTCTGCTGCAAAGACAGCTGAACGCTGCGCTGGGACATATTGGTGGAGGTTGTGGAGGATCGTGGAGGTGAAGGGGTGGTTGTACGGTGGGAGGCGGGGTCCTGGGCGGGGGGTTGACTTGCCGAGCTAGCATGTGATACAGGGGAAGGGGCAGTGGTGTGACCCGCAGGCGGTGAACGGCCTTGGTTCCACTGAGTCGGGTGTTTAGCACTCATATGCCTGCGCATGCTGGTAGTGGTTAGGCTGGTAGTGGTGGCTCCCCTGCTGATCCTGGTGTGGCAGAGGTTGCACACCACAGTACGTCGGTAATCCTCAGTTTCTTTAAAAAACCTCCAGACTTGCGAACATCTAGGCCTCGGCACGGGAGCTTGACTCCGTGAAACAGTTGCTGATCTACCTGCTCTGGCCCTGCTTCTCCCTCTGGCCAACCCACTACCTCTTCCAACCTGTTCTGGTGCTGCACTTGCCTCCCCCTCAGAAGCACTGCCTTGAGTTGGATTACCAACCCAGCTCGGGTCAGTCACCTCATCGTCCACCAGCTCTTCCTCCGATTCCTCACTCTGCTCCCCCCTCGGATTTACTGCCCTGACAACAACGTCACTGTCTGACAACCGTGTCTCATCATTATCATCATTATCATCCGACACCTCTTCACGCACTACTTGCACTAAGTCCACACTCTCATCACCCACAGACTGTGAAAGTTTCACCAAACTGTCGAGTTAATATCTGAGGCCAAAACCATATTCAGTACACAGTAGAATTACTATCTGAGGCAAAAAAGTGTAGTCTTTAGACTCCAGCTATTGCACCGCAAACCACTCAATTTTGCACTGGACTGTAGTTTATATAACTGAGAATAAAAACGCATTCTCTAGACTGCGGCTAGTGTATCGCACACCTCACAATTGTTCACTGGACTGTAGTTTATATAATTAAGTAAAAAAAAATTATTCTCTAGACTGCGGCTAGTGTATCACACACCTCACAATTGTTCACTGGACTGTAGTTTATATAATTGAGTGAAAAAAAATTATTCTCTAGACTGCGGCTAGTGTATCGCACACCTCACAATTGTTCACTGGACTGTAGTTTATATAATTGAGTGAAAAAAAATTATTCTCTAGACTGCGGCTAGTGTATCGCACACCTCACAATTGTTCACTGCACTGTAGTTTATATAACTGAGTGAAAAAAATGTACTCTCTAGACTGCGGCTAGTGTATCGCACACCTCACAATTGTTCACTGGACTGTAGTTTATATAATTGAGTGAAAAAAATTATTCTCTAGACTGCGGCTAGTGTATCGCACACCTCACAATTGTTCACTGGACTGTAGTTTATATAATTGAGTGAAAAAAAATTATTCTCTAGACTGCGGCTAGTGTATCACACACCTCACAATTGTTCACTGGACTGTAGTTTATATAATTGAGTGAAAAAAATTATTCTCTAGACTGCGGCTAGTGTATCACACACCTCACAATTGTTCACTGGACTGTAGTTTATATAATTGAGTGAAAA